>JAFMOD010000249.1:122536-166985 GCA_019802435.1 Corydoras maculifer
TCCTCCCACAGTCCAAAAACATGGAATAAGTTAATTGAATTCTCAAAAAAAATTGCCCCCTATAGAGTGTGTCTGTGTGAGTGAGTGTGTGCCCAGCGATGGATTGGCGCCCTGTCCTGGGTCTATCTGCCCAGCGCCCGAGACGTTCTCCCCTGGATGGGCATGGGGAACCCCACCGCGACCCTAATAGAGGATAAGCGGGAGATAATGAATGAATGAATAACAAACTTAAAAGTAACATTCACATGGATAGTAGGGCATGAGATTTCCCAGCAGAACATTAGACAAAGCATTACACTGACTCTATTGGCTTCTCCTCTTCCTGTAGGCCTTTTGGGGAAAAAAAATGTAATCTATAATTAATTTGTTCATTCATTAATTATCTTCTGCTTAATCCTCTAATAAGGTTGAGGTGGGGGGAGGAAGGTGTGGTCCCATGCCCACATAGGGGAGAACGTTTCAGGCGTGAGGCAGATACACCCAGGACAGGGTGCCAATCTATCGCTGGACACAATCACATATACACATATACAAACACAAACTATATGGGGGCAAAAAAGAGCATTCAATTTACCTTAAATCCATGCTTTTGGATTCCAGATTGGGACAATAATAATTAAGGTTCTTTAAAAAAAAAATATATATATATATATATATATATATATATATATATATATATATATATATATAATGTCATAATTGTTTTACTAAATTGCAATGTGGTTCAACTTATTTATCGTTTGCCAATCTTCATGTTGCCTTCAATGGTTAGGGGATTGAGCTGTGGGAGTCTAATGTGACTGGACACTAAGTAAGAGGAGGCAGGGGAGAAGAGAGTTTTGCCTACACGGAAGGAGAGACAGAGAGACATGTGTGTAGAACAAGTAGTTAAAGGTGAATCCATGCATTTTTCCAAGGCTTTTGGATTCAAACAAGTATTATTTTTTAGTATCAGTTTAATAACTTAAATAGTGCTTAGTTGCTAACTGCGTAGTCTGACAAAGTACGACAAAGGTATACAGTCCTGTTTGAACTGATCCGTTTAATAATTTGTGTGTAGTTTAGTGGTGCCAGCATGGACTGTTACTATGACATTAGCAAAGACTAACTGATACTTCCCCTCGCAGCTGTTTCTAATCCCAGGGTATTTGGCGGCCCTATATATACCAGGCTATGCTAAGTCACAGTGTGTTGGTTTATCATGTGTGCGTGTGTATAAACTACGTTCTTGTTACAGTTTTGCCTTTTAGCACTGACATGCTCCAGCCTTTGGCATCGTCCTGCTCGGGAACCCGGGTTACGCATCCTCGGACGAGACTGCACGCTTCTACGACATTTACATTTTGTTTTTGGCAGCAGCGCTTTGCGGCTGAGTTTTGTGTTCCTTCTGCGACAGCTCTTTCAGTTTTGTGTTTTTTTTGCAGCTCCGCTTTGCGGCTCCGTTTTGCGTTATGCCTTTTTGTGGACTTCAATAAAACTGTTGCTGGACTTTGCACGCCAAACCTGTGTCATGTTCTCTGTTGGTTCGCATGCAAAACAATACTGGTTCTCCCGTTTGGTGAGACTTCTCTTTGAGTTAATTAGTGTGAGCATCCCTCTGCCAGAGGGTCAAAGTTCAAGGTTTGAGCATCCATTGAAAGTAACCTACAAACTCTCGCTAGCAATTTAATATACTTTTTTTGTTTGTTTGCTCTATAGTGAAGTGGCCAGTGTTTTTGTTTAATGGCCTGCAATGTGTTTATCAACCACAGTTAAAAGTTAACATTTATACATACAGTCGTGAGTGGTGGCTTAGTGGTTAGCAGGTTCGAATCCCAATCTGGGTGGAGTTTCTATGTTCTCCCCATGTCCGCGTGGGTTTCCTCCAGGTTCTCCGGTTTCCTCCCTACAGTCCAAAAACATGGATCAATCGAATTCTCCAAATTGACCTATATAGAGAATGTGTTTGTGTGTGCGTCTGTGTGAGTGAGTGTGTGCCCAGCGATGGGTTGGCGCCCTGTCCTGGGTGTATCTGCCCAGCGCCCAAAACGTTCTCCCCTGGATGGGCATGGGGAACCCCCGACAACCCTAGTAGAGGATAAAGCGGAAGGTAATGGATGGTCATACAGTTGTGTGCTTTATTACTGGTTATGGTTAATTATTCTAAATTAATGAAATTCTAATTATTTATATAGCACTTTTTACAACAGTGGCAAGCGACATTGGCAAGAAAAAAAACCCTGTTATGTTGTTTATTTAAGAAAAGACCTTGGGAGAACCAATGCTTAGTTGGGGACTCATCCTCCTTGAGCAGCCGAACAGGATCAACAGTGTAGGGCATCCATGTAGTCCAACACAACAGTAATCCTCTTAGCCGCAGTGGTCTGGCAGTGCCATGGATGAAGAGTTGAGAGTTTTAATAAACTGTTAAAAAATCTGAATTTTATCTCATTGAGCTGATTCAATTTTATAAGCCGGTACGCAAACGCAGATCTCAAGGTGCTGGTTTTCTTTTAGCTCCTAAAATAAATCAAATTGCTGCTGGTGGAAGAGCGTTCTCCAGCAAAGATCTTATACTTTGGAATAGCCTTCCAGTTACTGTTCGCATTTTAGAATCACTATCAATCTTTAAAAGTAGATTAAAAATAAATGTATTAAATTTATTAAATAATTTATTTATTATTTATTAAAGTTTAGGCGGCACGGTGGCTTAGTGGTTAGCACATTCGCCTCTCAGCGCTAGGGATTCCCGGTTCGAATCCCCATCTGGGTGGAGTTTCCATGTTCTCCCCGTGTCTGCGTGGGTTTTCTCCTGGTTCTCCGGTTTCCTCCCACAGTCCAAAAACATGGATCAAGTTAATTGATTTCTCAAAAATTGCCCCATTTTGAGTGTGTCTGTGTGAGTGAGTGTGTGCCCAGCGATGGATTGGCGCCCTGTCCTGGGTGTATCTGCCCAGCGCCCGAGACGTTCTCCCCTGGATGGGAATGGGGAACCCCACCGCGACCCTAATAGAGGATAAGCGGGAGATAATGAATGAATTTATTAAAGTTTAATTAATTCCCTCTACATAAAGTTGTAGATCTCAGACTTGGTGGTGTTGGGTTGGTGATCTGAGATTGTCTGTGCTCTTTACCCAGCTGATCATTAGTAGAGGGTGTGGCACTGAAATGATGCTGTTTCTTTTGAGGTGTTGCCAATTTTCTGGAGGTGTCGTGAGCTCTTCATCCATGGCTCTGCCGAAGCACTGTGGCTATTATTGGATAGAACCTGGATTTTAATTGGCCTGGCAGTCCTGTAAGATGCCCTCAATGGACTTCTATAGTTTTCCAATTGTTAGAGTTTTTTTCAATTGTTAATTACATACACCTGATCACTACACAATCAGTACATGGCTGTCCAATGCTGTTGATGCTGCACGACTGCTCAAGAGGATGATTCCCCCATTGAGCCTTGGTCCTCCCAAGGTTTCTTCTTTAACATATTAATATAACAGTGATTTTTATTGCCACTGTTGCTTCGGCTTGCTTTTTGGGGTTTAAATGCTTATAACACTGTAAAGCTGCTTTGTGACAATGTAAAAAGCACTCTATAAATATAATACTTAATAACTTGATTTAAATTAACTAATTATTGGAGTCTTGCACTATATATGTCATACAACCTGTTTCCATCAGTACCAGTAGTGTATTCATGACATTATACTTGTAGGGGTCTGGCACATCATCTCTATGATATCACCATGTAACCAAGATTGAGTTATTTTATATTAAGCAACCAAGGACCCCATCCTTATTTCGTAAACACGTCTAGGTATTAGGAATAGGGGCATTTTCCATAATATGGACATTTTCATAGTGGATCCTGGTATGTGGGCGTGTGTGCATCATTATTTCCTAATGTAAGTGATGCACACACACACACACACACACAGGCATCTATGTGATGTAAAAAAAAAGTGTAAAAGCTACTAAAAAACCTTCCTAAAATGCTCCATGGTCTTTCTGATGATTAGTGTTGGTGCTTCAGCACTGGACAGGGTCAGCATGATCACCCATCATCTGTGGATATGCAGCTTCATACACAACAAACTGATGCACTGTGTATCTGACACCTTTCCATAAGGACAGGCATTAACTTCTTCAGTCTGGTTGCGATGAACCTGCAATGTGATGTAGTGTGGGATATCAAGGATCTGGCAACCTTACTCAGTCACCTCACTACTCACCCAATCCTCTCTACACAGGGTTTTTAACTTGGGGAAAAATATACTACAGACTGGCCTTGGAACAGCTTCACGGTGTCCGAGTGTTGCCAGATTGTTTCTGCAGTCCACATGTCCTGATACCACTGTCCCACAGCACATTCTACAAGCCACTTATGCAAAATGCCACAAGCGTGATGGAGGCAGCCTTCACACAGGTAGCTGTTCCAATCTTCACCAGCCTAGATTTAGAGCGAGTCCTGAGAATTCGGCAAAATCAGATCTAATGTGACATGCAATAGAATGAACTTCAGACACAGGCTCTAAATTACTTTTGCTGCAGATACTTTCAATCTTAGTCACTGATGCCATGTAATAAAATGTAATCAAACCTTATCATATTGACAAAATTATCAGCCTTAATCAGACAGGAGCTCCGAAGATCCCCCCTCTCTAATAGCTTTCATATGTTCGGAAAAGGCTTTCTGTGTCTGTGAAAATATTTTTTTATTCATTCACTAATATTTGTTGTTATAAAATAAAATTCTGCAAGTATCATGGCTCAGTGGATGACTTGTGAGGATGTGTAAGGCCAGATACTGATGGATAAGCAATCCTGGCTTGTAATCTCCATTCCACTTCATCCCAAAGCTGCTTGGTGGGGTTAAGGTTTTTCCACTCTAGACTTGCCCAACCATGTGGTCATGAATCTTTCTCTGTGCACTGTGGTTCAGTATGGTAACATTCAGCAAGTGGTGCCACCAATGGAAAGTAAATTAAATAAAAAAAAAACAAAAAACGGTGAGAGTAACACTGGGAGTGCACTTGTCAACCACAGAGCTTCATACACTCCATCACTGAGTGAGCATTTATGGCTTCCATCATCATTGGCAGTTGGCCCTTCATTACAGTAGGTCAAAAAGACTAACTACACTCTGCCCAATCATACAAAAAAGTGGCAGTGCTCATGGCTGTCTCCCCATCCTGCTCCATGCAGGGTGGATTAAACGTTCCATGCATTCTAATATCACAGACATCTATCTTGAAACCGAATGTGAATCCATGTGCAGTAACGTATAGCGCCTATACAAGCACTCCTCCAACCTATCAAAACGTACGGAAACATTATTGGCTCTAGATGTAATGAATTAGAGGTTCACCTGTATTATTTTTGCATCAGCACCATGGACAACGCCGAACACGACACATGGCCAGGTTTTCTAAAATAGGCGCTGGATTTTATACACCGGTGCAATGAGACTGAATAAAACAACTAAATTTAGTGTCCACAGTGTGTTTGTTTGAAGTGGATGTACACATATTGTATGATTGCTTCGGACCAGAAAATAATGACGCTGCATAAAAATGTAGGTTCAGGAAATTAGTTTGAAATGGAGTGTCTGATGTAAAACCAGAGAAAGCTGTTCTTGTCCTTGAACTAATGTTCTAAAATTAGATTATTCATTTCAAGTTTCACAGTAAAGGGACCACTGTGTGGGTTGGTTTTGGGGCAGGTCAGCTCTCATTACATCGTTTGCATTTATCACTGTGGGCAAATGGAATGTTTTGGAAATTTTGCACGACTGAGAATGAACAAAAATAAATATGTAATGTACCAGAGGGAATAAATATACTTGGGGTGCATTACAACAAGGTTCATGAGGATGCGCTCACTGTGTCACATGCTTGGTGTGAAAAAATAATGTTAATAATAATACATAAGAGCCTTTCCAAACACTGAACAAAGTGACAGGGTTGAAGTGTATGGAGAAACGAATGGAAAACAATCTGTAAATTCACAACTGTATGGTAAGTGGAGCTGGGCTGATTAAATAGACAAATACGTATCTAATAAAGTGGCCGACAAGTGAGTGTGGTCACAGTGTTCAGACCTTCCACATATACAGCAAACCACAAAGGGTTAAATGCACAACTCTGTTCGATTCCAATAGAATCCGAAGGCTGCAGCTGTAAAAGCACTCAAATTGTTTTTGAGCAATGGCTGAAGTTTTATAATAATAGAACTTACAGTAAGTGTGTGTGTGTGTGTGTGTGTGTGTGTGTGTGTGTGTGTGTGTATGTGTGTGTGCGTGAGTGTGTTTCAGATAGCCACAAGATTAAATCGCACTTCCTCACAACCTCCTGCTGAAAAGCAAATCCTTGAAGCTTCAACTGTAATCTTCCTGGAATAGAAATATCAGTTAAAAGATGAAACTGTGGGGTTCCTGTAGTTCCCGTGGTTCCTGTTCACTCTGGAGCACCTTTGTTCGACTCATTGCAGCATCATAACCAGACACAGTTCAGAAAACTAACTTTCCATTCTTTTGTACTGTATTCTACTGTACACTTCCAGGAACAAAGAAAAGACTGATCCCACAATGTCATTTTGCATCACAAAGAAACTCTGTATCTATTCATTTAAGTTTCTATGTTTGGCCCATTTTTTATTTTACTCACGATTATGTAACATGACTGCATGGAGGTGAGTTTAGGCATAACTAAACCCAGCCGCACAAGACAAAAAGCATACATTAAAATAAAAATAAAATCAATACAAAAGTGGTGTAGTGATACTGTAGTGTAACTCCTCTACCTCCAGGTTCGAATTCAGATCTGGGTGGAGTTTTTATGTTCTCCCCGTGTGTGTTTGGGTTTTTAACAGGTTTTCACCCTGAGATATAAAACATGGATTCAAGAAAATTGGTAGATATAAATTGGCACTATAAAGTGTGTATGTATGTGTGAGTGAGTGTGTAGCCCAGAGAACAATAGATACCCTGTCCTGGGTGTATCTGCCAAGAGCCCGAAACATTCTCCCCTGGACAGGCATTGATAGAGTCAGGCCAATGCAGTGATCCCTTTTCCTCTCGCTGCAGGTTATATTGCGACGTCGGTGCTTGACGAAACCTGGCTCAGGTTCCTCAGGTTCTCATAGGGTTTCGACCTGTCATATCCAGTGTGGCAGGATTGCCGTGGCAATTTGTGGCAATTAATGCACCTGACACGTCTCCACTTAGCGTGTGCCTCCTTTGAAGACCAGGAACATCAGAAACAGCAGGGAGAGAGACCAACCATGAGCTGAAATGATGGAGGACCCAGCATGGCTACCATGGGAATGACTGTAAAAGCCCGGTGTTCTTTGATGTAGTCGTGCTGAATAAAGCCCATCCGTTGTTGTAAAATCCTGTATTCGGTCCACATTCATTCCACTCCGTTACATTTGGTGCTGAAATCCGGGATCTCTCTCACTGCAACATATTATGTCACAGCGTATAAAGCTGCACACGTCATTAGACAGATTCGATCTTTTTGTTGAACACTGCAGCTCAGCATCCCTGCTCTTCCCCCTTCCCCCCCAGGGCGACATCACCGTGCTCCTACACCCACATTTACCACCTTGCTGTGCACATTACAAAATCCCTCATAGTGGCGAAAAAGGGGGACCAACATAAAATCTCTTTTTAGCATCCTTATCCATTTATTTAATCCGTCTGTCCTCTCGCCCACTTCAAGTGTTTAAAACAGTCCTGTTCTCTCCACATTGTGTTAAGGAACTCTTTATACAGTAATTAAACTTCTGATTAATATGCATTTGATCTGTTTGTTTGATGTTTCATTCCTGAATTCTGTCTTTTCATCATGTGTAGTTTATTATCAGTGGTAATTATGCACTTTAATATTGATCTGTTATCACTGGAGCGATTTTGGAGTAAACAATGTTGTATTAAGCTCTGCAGAGGGCAGTCGGAGGACCCGACCCCTTTTAGAACACTTTTAAATGCTTTAGTTTTTTGTTTTTTTTTTGCTTTCATGTTCATTTTCAAATGAATGTAGGTAATATTAATCAGCATTTGAGATAAGGGGGAGCTTCAGAGGGGAATATTGACATTCTCAGTACCCGTTATTCAACATTGCCTGAAAATATCTTATATAATGGTATTAAATAAGAAACTCGTGTGGCTTGGTGAGGAAGCAGTTTGCACTTTCTCCTCACAGCATGAAGATCCTGGGTAGATTCTCGGGTGGAACAGATAGGGTTCTTTGTGTGGGTCTGTATTTTCTCTCTGTGTTATATAGTTTTTTTTTTTTTTTCCACACAGGCCGGAGGAACACTGTATTTTGAAGGTCAACTAACATTTTTTTCTTGCAAGTGAGCATTGCATGACATTTGACATTATGTTTAGTATTTTCTCATAGTGAGGGGCGGGTGAATATTAATTAAATATAATTAATAGAAGTATTACACAAGCTTCGCTGGTATGTTCTCCAATGAGTAAGCACGACTCCGACCCACATCTTTTGGCAGTCCAGGGGATGTAAGATGTTGAGTGGCAGAAGTTGCCTTCGGCCCCATCAAGTGGCATGTGGAAGAACCCGGGTGGCATGGCTTGTCGTGCTAAAAAAAAAACAGAAGCAGACGGAGGTAGGGCTGCAACTAACGAATATTTTTCTGATTAATCAATGAATCGGATAAAATAAAATAAAAAATCCATGTCTTTACATTTACATTTAGTCATTTAGCAGACGATTTTATCCACACCACTTACAACTGAAAACATCATAAGTCAGTAGTTATGACGAAAACCAGCTACACAGTAGAATTATTAAGCAGGTCAATAAATGTCTGGTTTTATTTACAGTATGAGTTTAAGGCATCCAAGTAGCCCAAAGAGCAATTAAACACAAATCTCAAACACACACACACTAACACAATATGTAGCATTATGTGAAAAAAATACTAAATTACACAAATTTGTGTAGCTGTAATATGTTACCTCATCCCTGTCACTCCCACAGAGTGCAGTGACTTCACTTATATTTTTTCAGAAGATTAAAAGGTGAAGCTTGATCATTAATTACTACCATTGTGTACAAGTTGTATAAATTTATAAAGCACATTTCAACACTGATTAAGATAATTAAATGAAAATATAAAGTAACACACGTCATCTATCACTGTTATCCAGCGTGCTCTGCCGGTCTCATAGTGTTACGTTGCATTGTTACGTTGATTCACTTCAAAACTAAAGAAACTCGGGTTATTGTAGTTATTTACTCTGCTGTTCAGCTCCTTCATCCTCATCAGTGACTCCAACATGTTTAGTTTCATGTGGTGTATCATCACCACGGTGCTCCTGCAGGTCAATTCATTTTTGCAGAGTTTGCATGTTCAACGTTCTTTATTTGTGTAAAGCGTGAAGTGCTCCCACACTTTTGATTATTTAAACGGAAGCTTTTTTCTGCGTTGGCTGTGTTTCATTTGTACGATTTATCAAATTGTTTTGCAGATTTCGCCTCGTTCTGTTCAACCCGCTATTTTTTTTCCAGCGTTGTCAAAGCGCTGCAGGTGACGTAAGCAGTTAAGACATTGCGAGCAACGTGGAAATCGTGTGACGATTTTTATCAATTTTATTGAGTCGTTGTTGCAGCCCTACATGGAGTATCTGGTGCTACTACACTTACATTTACCACATTTATTCAGGGGAGAACATTTCAGGTGCTGGGCAGATACACCCAGGACAGGTGCCAATATACCGTTGGGCACACACTCACACTGTCACTCACGCTATACACTCACGACTCTGTTCTGCACTCTGGTGAGGGAATGTCACATGTTTCCTCTAGTCGCTGTCCATCACCGGCGTTTTGATCACCTGTTCCTGTGATTTGTCATTTCCGGTCCTAGGGCTTTTAAGCTCATTTTCCGTATTTGGTCCTCGCGTCATATCACACTCACTTCGCATGTGTTCTCTCTCTTGGATTATCCTGCTGTGTGTATTGTGTTCTCTCCGGTGGACTTTCTGCGTCGGTGAACGTCTTCATCGTAGGCTACACAGGTTGCCGTTTTCTCCGCACTGTGTTTGTTTTTTCCACTATCGTTGGATGTCTACACCTTTGTCCTAATAAACTGCATTTGATCTGTGAAGTGCACAGTCCTTTACTACGCCGCTGACACACAGACACACTATATAGATTCAATTTAGATTTGAGTTATTTTGAACAGTCAATTTACCTTGAATCCATTTTTTTTGGATTGTGGTAGGGAACCAAAGGACCCGGAGAAAACCTATACCGACATGTGGAAACCATGGAAACAATACTCAGGTCAAGGATCCCCAGCGCTGATGTGCTAATCACTACGCCACCGTGCTGCCCTTACTTGTAAGTAGATTTTTGCAATAAAAGCCTCTGCTATATGAGGTAATGCAATGTATTATTGCAGCATCTAAAACACACAGCTTCTGTGTTCCAGAAGAGAAACCAAGGGACACAGTCTGTACTTATGTAATCTGTTCTTATAAAACTACAAAGTCCATGATACGTAGCTCTCATAAAACGAACGAGGAGTATAGAAACAGCTAGGTGGACCTAATAAAATGGCCAATGACTATACATCTGTTTTTGTGTCTCCCCTTCAGGTTGTCTTTACTCCATTTCATTCTCGTGGGTTCTTTCTTCCTTTCTTGTTATACCTTTTTTTCAATATATCACTATTCCTGTTTATTACGTTGGCTTCCTTTCTCACTTGGCCTGTGTTTCTGGATGAGTGCTGTGTAATTGGTAATGGTGCTTGTGGCAGCAATGTTAAGGCTTTCACTTTTTCTCCTGGTGGCATGGAACAGGCGCTCGGCATGTGCATTAGGATTCTGAACAGGAACGCGGAGGAAAAATGGGGCTCCTGACTCTGGGCTCTGTTCCCTGGAGAGCGACGAGCAAGTGTTTAATCACACACTCCGCGTCTGTATCCTAATTACCCCATGCACTCTGAAGTGTGCTGAAGGCCGCGTTGAAAACAAACAAGGTATAATTGGGACCAGGGGAAGAAAGGTTTCGCCGTTCTCTCCGCAGAACCCATGTTTATTCCATCTCCGTTCTGCTGAAGAATCTGTTAATTACCGAAGCCCAGTTCACTCTGTGAATTTTCACAATTGCTTACATGTCGTTACTGCACAATGGCGTGTTTTACCATAAAGCGAACTCCTGCAGTTTCAACATAGCAGCACAGACAAGGAGATTTTACTCTTCACACTCAGTTTAAACCTTACACAAAGGTGCAGCGCTTCTCGTAAATAGACTTATCAAATGAATTTATTTAAGGCAGGGGTGCCCACACTTTTCTGGCCTGAGATCTACTTTTCCATTAGACAGGTCATCGAGATCTACCAGGGTTAATTTTTATTTTAGGCTTTTGTATTGAAACCTGTTTATACACATCATGTTAGTATTGGGGGGGGGCACGTTGGCTTAGTGGTTAGCACGTTCTTCTCTCAGCGATAGGGATACCCGGTTCAAATCCCAATCTGGGGGGAGTTTCCATGTTCTCCCCGTGTCCACGTGGGTTTCCTCTGGGTTCTCTCCCACAGTCCAAAAACATGGATCAAGTCAATTTAATTCTCCAAATCGCCCCATATAGTGTGAGTGTGTGCACAGTATAGATTTCCCCCCTGTCCTGGGTGTATCTGCCCAGCGCCTGAGACGCTCTCCGCTGGATGGGCATGGGGACACCCCCCCAACCCTAATAGAGGATGAAGCGGAAGATAATGGATGGATAGATGGATGTTAGTATTATCGAATCAGCATAGAAAAGACAGCTTCAGATTGCCATTTTCACAGAAATTGCAGCAAATAGCATGTCGAAAAACCTGGTGTTAGTACACCAAAATGACCAAACACAATTTTGAGTTTGACATTGCAAAAAAATATTCATCCTCCCACTCTAAATGAAAGTGGTATTTTAATTATTTTGGAGAGAAGTCCTTCACTCTTCTTGTCAGCCAAATAAAGTGCAAAAACACAAACAGTAATTTTCTAATGTAATGTAATGTAAATCTAATGTAGGTGATTCTCGAGGCAGTGCTTCGGATTTAGGCACCGAGGCGTGGCCACGTGCCGGTTTTGGGAACAGCGTGAGAGACGGGGGGGCAGACTGTTCGCTTAATGAGATCGCGATTTGGAATGAATCACATTGTGTTAAAATGCGTGCGCGCGTGTGTATAAGCGCTACCGATACTGTGCTGTAAAAAAAAAAAAGCTGTTACTTGACTCCTAGAATAAATACAATTACTGCTGGTGGAAGAGCGCTCTCCCACAAGGCTCCTCAACTTTGGAATAGCCTTCCAGTTACTGTTCGTGATTCTGAATCACTCTTAATCTTTAAGAATAAATTAAAAACACATTTATTTAATCTTGCGTTTAATTAATCCCCTGTAGATAAAGATGTAGATCTCAGGCTTGGCTGTGTTGGAGGGGTAATCTGTGATCAGTGTATGCTGGCGTTTCACCGCTTCACCCACCTCATCGTTAATGGGGGGGGTGTGGCGCTGAAATGATGCTGTTCCGGGGCGCCATCTCAACTATGTAGAGCCTGCAGTATCTGCCTCTTTTAGTTCTGCTGCTCTAGTCAGTGATGCCGGAGTCACATACTGCACTGTGTCAATAAATTACTTATGAATTAAATGCTGTGTTTTATTATTCCTTGTCTGTTTCTTTTGAGGTGTGACCGGCTTCCTGGAGATCTTCATCCATGGCTCTGCTGACGAACACTAGATGGAACCTGAATATTAATTGGACTGGCGGTTCTGCAGGACGCCCCCTAATGGACTCACATATAGTTTTCCAGTTTTTAGTTTTTCCATTTTAGTTTTTCCATTTTCCATTCCAGGCTTTTCATTCTGTAAAGCTGCTTTGTGACAATGTACTGTTGTAAAAAGCGCTATAGAAATAAATAACTTGAACTTTTTTTTCTCAAACCTCCATCGTGATCGACCGGACAACCCCTTCGCGATCGACCGGTCGATCGCGATCGACGTATTGAGCACCCCTGATTTAAGGGAGCAAAGTAAGAACTACAGTACATTGAACAACATAACAGTCTGTCCTGCTGCCTGTTAACTTTAGCCACTTTATGACTTTTTGTATCTATACTTATTTTAAT
Source organism: Corydoras maculifer (assembly GCA_019802435.1). Classification (NCBI taxonomy): domain Eukaryota; kingdom Metazoa; phylum Chordata; class Actinopteri; order Siluriformes; family Callichthyidae; genus Corydoras; species Corydoras maculifer. The sequence goes on from JAFMOD010000249.1 coordinate 135,653, forward strand.
TTGTCTATTTACAGTTGGAGGAAATCAGGGCTACGAATCGATAAAACGAATCAATTATGAAAAGTGTGGACAACAAATTTCATCATCAATTCGTTGTGTCGCACGATTTATGTGCTACTCGCAATGTCGTAACCGCTTACATTACCTGCAGCGTTGGAAAAATATATATATAGCGGGTTGAACGGAACAAGGCAGAGTAGAGGTGGAATCTGTGAAACAAGTCTAACAAAGTTTAATAAACTTTGTACATTGGAGTGAGTGCTCCCAATGTACCTTTCGACTACGCCACCCCCAGGGGGTATAAGCCCCCGAGGGAAAGATAGAGTGCTTGTGTGTATTACTAATAATTATTATTACAAACGCCCCAAATTAGTCACAATATCCCAGGTTCACCTTCCTCAAGTTCATGCAGTCAAGATAGAGACAAGGTTCTGTTTCCGATCATAACATTTATTCTTCTTAAAATGGGGTGAAACACATCAAAATAACATCACAAACAATTACTAGCAAAATAAATCCAAAAGACGAGAGAGGCTTACCAGAGGGTGTACTATAACTGCGGGGCGAGTCAAAAGGACCACCCGTGATATACACTGCACAGTACACCCAAGTGAAACTAACCTACCATACAAGTGAACACACGGACACAGGTACCCACCACCGTTGGCCCCTCTTTCTGGTCGTCCTGCTTCTGCCGAAAAAGGAAAATACAAACTTTTCAATACTCACAGAAAAAGGCTAAGCCCACAAAACATATCAAAATCAAACAAACAAAAAAAAAAAGGAAAATACACCAAGAACAAATCACAAACCGAAAACATAAATAAATTCCACACAACAGAATCAGAAAAAAACAAATCACACACACAACGATAATTGAGTAAGGCCCCCGTACCCCCCACTGTACACACACACCCCCTAGTTATATTTAACCCACGCACGCTGCTGGTGACAATAGCGGGACGCAGCCCATCCCGGTGGGGTGCTGCCGCAACCCAAACTGAGCAGCAACGTGAGAATAACCTATAATAACACAATTGGATGAAAAACCCATACAAAACAGAACAAAACCACGAAATACCACCAAAGAACTGCACAGCAGAACAGCAGCCGGAACGAAGCCCGATGATACAACTGGTTGCACGCCCAATAGGAGGAACGAGAGCACCTGGCAACCTACAGGCGAACAACATTTCTGTTTTAGTTAAACCCATTAATAATTACAATTTACTTGTGGCAACAATATTAAAACCCGCAGTCCGATATTTATATACACCAACCTGATTACCAGCTGGTCTTAGAGACAAAAGTCACGGGTATGTATCCTACATGAAAGGAGGAAGCGTTAGCCACAAAGCCATACCAAGAGATGCTAAAAAGAATCACCACATACCATAGCTCAAGAAGACACGAAACTGTATAAACCACTGCGAGGCACAAATAAACCCAAAGGAGCCACTTTGACACGCAGATCACCAAATAAAACTTTCTAAAACAATGCAAGAAGCCAGCATTACAAGTAGCCGCTAACTGGCAATATAATGCCAACGAGAAGCAACTTAACGTACCTCCAACGAAAGACACGAAAACACCGACCGCCGTAGTCGCGGGAATTGCTCATGAACGAGCATCGGCAGCAAAACCAGTGCTGGTGGCCGTGAAGAACTGCGCTAACAACCAGAGCTTGCTACCTCGGCCATGTCAGCTCCGCGAATTTAAATACTCCTGCTCACGCTGGACGACAAGCCAGCGTGATGACGTAATCAACGATGCAGAACAGCTGCAGCGCAATTAAAGGTGCCGGAGCACCACCACAAACTCTACAAATGAAAGATGACCAACGCAGAAAAAAGCTTCGGCTAAAATCATAAAAAGTGTGGGCGCACTTCACGCTTCACACAACTGAAGAACGTGTAACATGCAAGTTCTGCAAAAATGATTGGACCTGCACGGAAGCACCTCGGTGATGATACACCACTTGAAACTAAACATGGAGTCACAGAGGAGAATTAAGCAGCTCAACAGCAGAGTAAATCACTACAATGTCCCGAGTTTCTTTAGTTTTGAAGTGAATCAACGGAACGGTGCACTCACACTGTGAACCGGCAGAGCACGCTTCATGCTGTTTTTGGTTGTTAACTGGATAATGACAATGATGGATGACGTGTGTTACTTTTTATTTTCGTTTAATTAGCTTAAGCAGTGTTTAAATGTGCTTTATAAATACATACAACTTGTACACAATGGTGGTAATTAATAAATTACGCTTTAATTTTTACTTTAAAAAGTATGAGACACTGTCCTCTATGGGAGTGAGGTAGGATGAATTGCATTTAGATGGTGATTAGGTAACAGAGCTACTCAAATCATGTAATTTAGCCCAGGACAGGGCGCCAATCCATCGCTGGGCACACACTCACACTCTTTATGGGGAAATTTGGAGAACTCAATTGACTTAATCCATGTTTTTGGACTGTGGGAGGAAACCGGAGAACCCGGAGGAAACCCACGCGGACACGGGGAGAACATGGAAACTCCACCCAGATGGGGATTCGAACCGGGAATCCCTAGCGCTGAGAGGCGAACGTGCTAACCACTAAGCCACCGTGCCGCCGGTAGATATATTCACATCTTAAATCTTAGCAGTAGCCATACATACTGTGAAGCACTGTGGTGGAAAAATTAGCAGTCCAGTTTGTCCAGCAGAATCCTATTCCTAAAGAAACTCTCCAAAAAGCCACATCTATGTAATAGATGCACCACTTTTGGAGTCTCTTGATGAGCACGTCTGCCGCATTTAAGAGTGCATAGTCCTGTTTCTGTGTCCTAAGATTATTCCCTGACGGCACTCTGCTCTTCATTGGTCGTTTGCTTTTACCCTCTAAAACAGAGCGTGCAGGGAGTGTAGTAAGATGCTCAGCCCCTGGTGGATGTAGGTGGAAGCTGAGGGCTCCTTGCTGTTGCTCTAGCCTCACAGGACAGATCTCGCCCCATAGTGCTTGTTTTAAGAAGCTGGGGAGGCCTTCCCAGCATTTTAGTACACAGTGCCGCAGCATTAGGATAAGTAGGTGCTCCCTTTTTGCCTATAGTTCTTTTTATTTATTTTGTGTACTGAGCACATGTTCTCTGAAGTAAACACCTTTGGGCCTGTGTAGTAGTAAGCAGAGCACCACCTGAAGTATGGTTTGAGATGTACAATGTTCTGAGGTATTTTATAATGATTGATTTTGATTTTATTATGTTTATTTATTAACTATGTTCTGCGTTTCTGTCTTATGTGTTTGCTATGCTATGTAGCAAACTTGCAATAATGGTACATCATGAGCTGAATTAGGGGCTGTGATGTAGTTCTGTTTAATTAAGGCAAACAAGGAGCAGAATCGTCTCCTCATATCACTTTAGTCTATTTGAACATTACAGAGAACACAGAGAAAAAAAGTTAAATGAATATCAACATTTTAAAGTCTCTTTACTCATGTTTTAATATAAAAAGTTACAAAAGCAGACAGACAGAAGAATGATAGGGACAAAGCGGAAGAACTAAAAATAATTTAACTACCGAAGAAACAAAAACAGATTTACAGAAGGAGAGAACACGTGAGAATAAAGCAGAGATACTTCGTCCTACTCAAGTACTTTCAGGAACTACATCAATCAGCGAAGCAAATCAAAAGCAGAATCATTTTATTCCAGAACAGAGTAAAGTGAAGAACACAGCAATTCAGGCTCAGTAATACAAAGCCAGGACAGAAACAGTCCTGTACGTACCTCAGTGTAATAACCTCGTGACCTGTGAGGATAAGTTTGTCTGAAACTTAAACTATAAAAATACTTCTGTATAGGAATAAAAATAGGGCAAAATAATCTTTTACCTATTCAACTAAAAATGTTCCACATTTTCATGTAGAAAGGAAAAAACACAGCAAACTCCTAAAACAGCTTTACACTTTGTTCTGTCACTGTGGACTCTATTAGAAACATCAAGCTAATTCATCCACCTTGTAACTCATGGTTCTTGTTATTCAAGTTTTACATCTCATCTCGTTTCCTACTTACATGCATACAGACCATTGGTGGAACCTCTGACAAGTGTGCACCCTTAATTGTACCTCACCCTTACTGTGACTCCACTGTGTTTATTTGCAGGAGGTAACATGTTAAGTAAAAAATCTAGATTTAATTTTTGTTTAAAAAAAACTTTCCATGATTTTATATATTTATATAAACAGTCATTTGATCTTATTTTCATCTTATCTCATCAACCTCTGCTCAATTTTCTCATAGTTCACCGGGGGGAAACCCAACCAAGGAGAACATTTCGGGCGCTGGACCCTGGACAGGACGCTAATCTATTGCTGGGCACACACTCACTCACGCAGACACATAAAAAATATATAGGGGCAATTCCCATCTATCCATCCATTATCTTTCACTTATTTCCTATACTGGGGTTGTGGGGGCTACCCCATGCCCATCCAAGAGAGAATCTTATAGGCGCTAGGCAGATACACCCAAGACAGGGTGCCGATCCAATCTATTGCTGGGCACTTACTCACTCAGACACATAACCAATATATAGGGGCAATTTACATTCCTTCATTAACTTTCAGTTAATTGTATAGTAGCGAGTAGGAGTGTGTGTGTGTGTGGGGGGGGGGGGTATTACTATCAAGGGAAGTGTGTTTCAGACTCTGGGCAAATACACCCAGGACAGGGTGCCAATCTATCACTGGTCACTGCCACACACACACACACACACACTGTATAGGGTCAGTTTTAGAGCAACCAATTCATTTGTCAATGAAAACAAGATTAAATTATTTGTTATATTTTATATATAACATATATAAATACACATTTTGGGTGGGGTGGGGATCGAACTCATTGCAGAGAGTGTAAGCGAGAGAGATCACTTTATTTCAGGTTCGCATCAGTGGAGCTGCAGCAGATCAGAACTCATTAGTCAGGTTTAATATTAATGAGAAGCAACAGCAATAAATTTAGCGCAAGCTTCGGGGAGAGTGCCAGAACAACAGGGCACTAACGTCCATGCCATGCTTAAATAATGGCTCCTCTGCAGCTGGCACGGCAACAACCACTGGTCTTCAACACGACAGGAAGAGAGGTCTGCAGAGGACATTTGTAAAGGCGTTAATGTTTTCTCATTAGGGCTCGGCTGCATTTAATAGTGTACACTTCGAAATTCATTATTCTCCCACGTGACTGAAAACATCAACACAAGGCTTTTTATTATTATACACCTGTCAAAAGCACGTTATCGGCCCGGTGCTTTGGACTGCCCACAATGGGGCAATTATTTATTCAGAGGGCAATTATGTTTGTGCATAGAGGAACAAGATACTGCCACGTTCCATCCAGCATTTAATCTTTTTCTTCTGAAGTATTTTTATGGAACGGTGTGAAAAGAGAACATATACGAGTTTACATTACATCAGGAATTGGCTTTGTAATTAATATACCACATGTTTATTCTTTATTTCAGGCTCCAATGTGCAGGCTCTACCAAGGAGGTGGGTGTGGTACTGTAGTTTGGGATTGGTTAGGGGTGTGTAACTTATTATCTTCTCATGTCCATCCAGGATTGTTCCGTCCTACAACTTTGGGACTATTAAATTAAAAGTTGTGGGTTTAAGTCCCGAGTCTACCAAAGCTTTCAGTGTGGGCCCTTGAGCAAGACCCTCAATCCTTATTGCTTCAGTATGGTGGACTCTGTAGTCGAACGCCAATTAAGTTGGGATACTTGTATGTATAAAAAGATCTACTAAATAATCAAATGCAGTTGGAAACCAGAGTACCTTCAGTTAAACCATTCAGGCACAAGAAGCCTATGCAGACTCCACACTGGTAGGACCTTTGTTCACCCCGACCAGGAATCAAACCCAGCATCTAACTTTCTGTGAGGCAGAAATGCCAACCGATTCCTCTCAGGTGACATGCCACTCTTACTACCATGCGAGCAGACAAACATTTGCTTCAGTCTTACTGCTGCTGTACCAACTGCCTTAGCCTGTAGAACATGAGTGTGAATTTCAGTCCTCGGCTTTTACCTCCAACCAGCAAGTTGCACACCGTCTGCTCTTGACACAAACAGCGGGTAACAACCCGACTTATGGCAGGCTGCTTTGAGATGATGTATTCTTGTAAAAACTTTATATTAATAATTTCAATTAAACTTTAACATGAGGCTTTTTGTTGGTTTAATGTTATTTTGATAAACAGAGTTACAATGTCAAGAAAACATTAACACCTTCCTAAAGGCGCCAAATAAAATTTAGGGTGCATACATCTCAAACCACCTAATGATAACAATATTCATTCATTCATTATCTTCCGCTTTATCCTCTATTAGGGTCGCGGTGGGGTTCACCATGCCCATCCAGGGGAGAACGTTTCGGGCGCTGGGCAGATACACCCAGGACAGGGTGCCAATCTATCCCTGGGCACACACTCACTCACACAGACACGCACGCATACACACTCTATATAGGGCAATTTGAAAAACTCAATTGACTTGTTCCATGTTTTTGGACTGTGGGAGGAAACCGGAGGACCCGGAGGAAACATACGCAGACACGGGGAGAACATAGAAACTCCACCCAGATGGGAATTTGAACCGGAAATCCCTAGTGCTGAGAGGCGAACGTGCTAACCACTAAGCCACCGTGCCGCCTATGATAACAATAAAACAACTTTAGTAAAACCTTAGCCACTTAAGCTTATATTTAATAGGCATATTTCCTGGTGCCTCCATAAATGTTCACGTAAACTATAACATAGAAATAAACAACCAAACCGCAAAATGTTATAGAATATAAATGCAGAGGCTTTTTACTTTGCTATTTCACTTTAAACTCCAAATACTCAATTCAAATAAGAAAAAATGAGAACAAAAGTTAAATGAAATACAACAAATATTTTGTTTAAATAACCCTTGCAAATAAAAAAAGTATACCCAGCATCAAACAGAACAGTTCAATTAAGCTCTTTGATCATTGGGGCCCATTCGTTGGTGCACAAGCAAAATGATTCAAAGAGTCAGATGAACCGATACTCACGAATCCATTTAAGCACGTTGATGAAGTGTCACAGCATCCCTAGCCACAATGCCACAGCGTAGAGTCGCCGGGCTCAAAGCTGAAGGTGCAGTTAGGTCCTTGCTTTGAATGCAGCACAAAGCGCAGCGGAGTCCATTAAACAGGTGTTCACCCCACAGCATACACTCCACACTCACAGTTCTATCTGCTCCTGGAACGTGACGATGTGGATTAACGGCGGCACAAACTGTCCCGCAAACAAAACAAAACTAAATGCACAACCAAAAACTTAGCACCGAGCGGCAAAACTTAAACTTTTCGGAGTCCATTCACAAACTTCTTCTAATCCTCTCTCCCAGCAGCCATCCCTTCGTAGGTCCGCCTTCCTAGCCATGGAATGGCAGGAAACCTGGGAATAATGCTGTAGGCACACCTGAGCGGTGGAGCTAAACAGGAAACCAACAAAGACACCAAAACAGCAAAGGGTGTTGGGAAATGAAAAAAAAAAAAAATAATAATAATAATAATAATAATAATAATAATATATATATATATATATATATATATATATATATATATATATATATATATATGGTGTTTTTAAGTGTCCTATAACATTAAACTTACCTAACATACTAAAAACCAGGCTTTGATTACACTGTGAGGATGCCATGTGCAGGTTAACATGCTGAAGTTGAGGTTTAAAGCAGCACTGTTAGCTTCTCTCAAATAATGACTCATTTCAGTTCTTCATTTATAAAATATAATCTTTTAAAGATGTGCATTTAACCTTAAAAATGGAATAGGGGTCCAGAGATTTTGTTTTTGATGCACCACGGTTCCACTTGAGTTCCAGTTAAGAAAACATTTTAGCTTTGGGTTTCAAAAACACCTTTTTTTCTGCTTCATCACAGTGATGCCCCAGGCACAAACTGAGGTCCATCACAAAATGGTTTGGTAGTATGGAAGCAGATGGAAGAAATTGACTGTGCTGTACGAAACCTTGAACTCTAATCTCATCCAAAAGTAATGAATTGAAACAGTGACTCTGAACAAACCTTTACCACCCAGCATAATCACCACCAGCTCATTAATACTAGACCGTTCTTGTATTTGAAAGGTTTTTTTTTGCTACAAGAGGAAAAGTGCATCTCATCTCATTATCCTTCACGTAATCCTCTACTATGGTTGTGTGTGTGTGTGTGGGGGGGGTGTTACCCTTGACATCCAGGGAAGAAGCTGAGCAGATACACCCAGGACAGGGTTCCAATCCATCAATGGACATACACTCACTCTCACACACACACACACACACACACACACACACACACAATATAAGGGCAATTTAAATTTAGAAGCAGCAAATTTACCTTGATTCCTTGTTTTTTGAATTGTGGGAGAAAACCTGAGAACCCAGAGAAAACCCATACAGACACAGGGAGAACATGGAAACTCAACTCAGATCAGGATTCGAAACAGGATTTGCAGTGCTAACCACTAAACCATCATGCCGCTAGTGTGGCAGTGTTTCTCTAAATGTGACTTACATGCATCCTCTACAGTAGTGTCTCTACATAGAGGATTATATTATTCTGGTTGGCTGGGATAATTCTATAAACTGTAACCCAAAGATAAAAATTTAGAAAATAATTAACAAATAAATACTAAATAAGTGAAAGGACAAAGTTAAGTATTTATATATTATGCCAAAGTTAATTCTGATCGATTAATCTTGATTGGACAAGCCCAAATAGTGACATAATTCTGCCCTAGATCCTCCATATTCTGCAAATTGCCCCCGTGGATTAATAAATTATTCTGATCCTGATAATGATCTGGAAGCGATGCACCTTTGTTTTTCGTCACCAAGATAGCAATGTGTCAGAATCATTCTTGAACACATCTCATTTTAAGATGGCCATTACCCCATCAAGGTAGATATATTTAAAAGCAGTGTTGCTATTTAAATGACACAGGAGGAAAGCATGAAAAGACTGTTGGCACATCCTCATTCTCCTTTAAAACTATATAACTCCTTCTGTTGAAAAATAGCACCCAGGTTCGGGTGTTGGACTATCAGTCTGACTGTTGAGGGTCCAAATTCTAAATCCACAGTTTGGGGCAGTCATAGGCTTGTGGTTAAGGAAACCAGCCATAAGTCCTGAAGGTCTCTGGTTTGATTCCTGATCCCACTAAGTTTAATGGCTGAAGTTCCCTTGGACTGGTGGCAAGGCACCCAACCTCAATTGCTCCTCCTGGGCACCATATACAAGGCTGCCCACCACTCCAGGCCCATGTGATCACTTCACCAGTGTGTGAATATGTGTGTGTTTCACTACACAGTTGGTAAAATTCATTCATTCTTTCTTCCATTAAAACATCTTCTTAAGGCCATGGGGGGCCTCCATGGACATCTAACGTGGGGGTTCCCATGCCTATGCAGATACACCCAGGACAGTAATGGAAATACGATATTTATTTTATGGTACTACATGTGCACTGGAAGTTTCTAATTACTAGTCCTTAAGTTAAGATCTCTACAGTGGTGGTGCAGGATATAGCTCCATTATTTGGAAGGTTGAAGGTATTGGTATGAGTACTGGCTGAATTTGGAGTATATACAGTATATCTCTATGGACAGTCATTTGCTAAATCTAAAGAACTCTAGGAACTCAGCTATATTGTTTACTTGTCACTGACCTAGTCATCATGGAGTTTCCTGTATGTACAATTGCAGTAAACTGTCAGTACGATTAGGCTTTTCCTCTCTTGAAGTCCCTATGGTGCTAGTTTTGTGAATTCTCTAATATGGTACTCTTTGTTCTCGACTATACAATGGACCATAACTTCTTATTTATGCCCTATTTATCTCTTTAAATCTGAAGGTACTGAAGAAGGCCAGCATTCACCTTGTGATTTTTAAATCACAATAAACTGCACTCAAGACTTAAGTACACAAACGTCATAGAGACCACTTTAGATTTCTCCACCAACCTTCAACAAACTGTTATTGTTAGCCAACTATGCAAACTATGCTGTAAACCACATACACTTTGGCCCTGCATCACTGTTTGACTAGACTGGCATTTGGTACATGAGAAAGGCAAGAATCTGAGGTTTTCTATTTTGAAGCTGTGCATTAAACTTGACAGAATATTTGAGTCTGGGTGCTTTCAACATTAACAAGAAAACGAAAGACCCACATTTTTATCTAGCTCAATTTATGCTCAAAGGATATTTTCTGTCATACTGAGTATCAGCCCGACTATTTGGTCGTGGAAAAAATTGCCAAACTGGAAGCAGGTGAAAGGATTGGAGAAGGGGGAGATTTTCTTTCAGTTCAGTTCAGTTTGGGTAAATTAATTCTTTGGGTTTATTGCTTGTGTTTCATGTTTATTGATTTCAGCTGCCTCTTGCTTTCTTGCGTTCTCTGGTGACTATTTAAGGTTCTCTCCCTGCTCTCACCAGGTATGATGGAAAAAACAGCTATACTGTAGAATTATCTTGGTGAGGTGGAATCACCAGGTGACAATCATCATTATAGCGAAGTAAATGAGACAGAGTGTATTTTAAAAAGATAGAGTCAAGGTAAGAGAGGCAGATCCAGAAATGGTCCTGTAGGCCAGAGTCAGTGACTTGTACTGAATTCAAGCAGCCATGGGGAGAAATGAGTAGTGGAGTGACATGAGTTCGCTTGGGCTGGTTGAATACAAGTAGGGCTGCAGAGTTCTGAATTAGTTGTAGAGGCCTGATTGTGGAAGGTGGGAGACCAGCAAGCAACACATTACAATAATCAAGCCGGGATAGGATGAGAGCTTGAACTAACAGCTGGGTAGCATGTTCAGATCTGGTCTGGTCTGATCTTCCTGATGTTGTAAAGAAGGAATCTGCAGGAACGGGCAGTTTTGGTAACTTGTTCAGAGTTTTAGATGGGAGTCAATTGTGAAACCAAGGTTACGGACCGAATCGGTTGGAGAGATTGTGGAGCCATGAATTTGGAAGCTCAGGTCATGATGGATTGAGGGTTTAGCTGGGATTATAAGAATATCTGTTTTTGCTAAATTTAATTTGAGATGACGGGCCTTTATCCAAAAAGATATATCGGTAAGGTAGGCAGATATCCGATTTGATAATTTTCTTGCACTTAATCGTCTACTAGGGTCGTGGAGTGGTTCCCCATGCCCATCTATGGGAGAACGTTTTAAGCACTGCGCTTAGGCAGCAATAATGTAAAATACAGTGGGGAGAACAAGTATTTGATACACTGCTGATTTTTCAGGTTTTCCCACTTGCAAAGCGTGTAAAAGACTGTAATTTTTATCATAGGTACTCTTCAACTGTGAGTGATGGAATCCAAAACAAAAATCCAGAAAAATACATTGTATGATTTTTAAATAATTAATTTCCATTTTACTGTGTGAAATAAGTATTTGATCATCTATCAACCAGTAAGAATTTTGGCTCTCACAGACATGTTACTTCTTCTTTAAGAAGCCCTCCTGTTCTCCATTCATTACCTGTATTAACTGCACCTGTTTGAACTCGTTACCTGTATAAAAGACACCTGTCCACACACTCAATCAGTCAGACTAGAAACACCTAGAAAACCCACTAGACTCATTTAAATTAGCCTCTGGCTCCATCCTAGATTCCATGGGCATTACTCAAAATGTAGTTGGTAAAACACATCGCTGTAAACATACATTAGACTTAGTTTTATCACATGGTGTTAACATTAATAATTTAACTATTGTCCCACTAAGTGAGGTCATCTCCGATCACTATCTGATAACCTACGATTTAGAAATTGATATTGATCCAGTCATTAAACCGCAATACGATATGAAGCGTACAATCATTCCCTCTACTGCTGCGTCATTCCTGCAACATTTACCCGAATTAAATATTAAACCAGCATCAGGACCCGATGAACTTGAGAACACAGCAGAAAACCTTAAACATGTGTTTTCTGGTTTAATGATCAAACACGCGCCCTAAAACAAACCACTAGAACCATGGAGCGTAAATGGAGACAAACTAAATTAGAGGTATTTAGGGTTGCATGGAAGGACAGTATGACTGAGTACAAACATGCACTTAATGCAGCGAAGACTAAATATTATTCTGAATTAATAGAGAACAACAAAAACAACCAAAGATTCCTCTTTAGTACCATTGCCAAATTAACTTAACGTGCTACTAAATCAGATTCACAGATTCACTCACAGTTCAGCAGCAATGATTTCATGAATTTCTTTAGTGATAGAATTGAAAACATAAAACTTAAATCATCTAATGCATCGTGTAATCAACCCTCAATGATTTCTGAAAAATCTAGTGGTGGAGAAAATAATATAGTACAAGAGTTAAATACCTTTAACCCCATATCTAAAAAAGAGCTTGTCTCATTAATTACACAATCAAAGACAGCATCTGTATGTTAGACCCAATACCTACAAACCTGCTTGAAGACCTCCTACCCAATATTACAGAGCCTTTTATAAACATTATAAATTCATCACTTAAAATAGGCTATGTCCCCAAAAATCTGAAGTGTGCAGTCATTAAACCATTACTTAAAAAACCTAATTTAGATCCTCTAATACTGTCCAACTATAGACCAATATCAAACATTCCTTTTGTCTCTAAAATCCTAGAAAAAATTGTGTTGAATCAGCTGAATCGCCATCTTCTAGCTAATAACGTTCATGAAGTTTTTCAGTCAGGTTTTAGGTCTCATCATAGCACTGAGACAGCCTTAATTAAAGTCATTAATGACTTAAATAATGTCCTCTGATAATAACCAAATCTCTTTTCTTGTATTATTAGATCTTAGTTTAGCCTTTGACACTATAGACCATAACATCTTAGTTGATAGATTGGAAAACACTGTGAGCATTACAGGATCTGCACTCCAATGGTTTAAATCCTACCTGACAGATCGATATCAATTCACCTGTGTTAACAACCAATGTTCTGATCTCTCTAAAGTTAAATATAGTATCCCACAAGGGTCAGTTCTGGGTCCACTCCTATTTGCATTATATATGCTTCTATTGGGATCAATTATTCATAAACATGGAATCAGTTTCCACTTATATGCGGATGATGCACAGTTATATGTTTCAGATATTAAAATGTGGATGTCAAAAAATTTCCTACTGCTAAATTCTGATAAAATAGAGTTTCTGATAGTTGGACCCAAGGACAAAATGAACAAAGCTTCTAACACTATGTTAAACCTTGATAACTCTTTAATTAGACCCAGTTCATCTGTAAATAATCTCGGTGTCATTATTGATTCAGATTGCATTTTTTCAACTTCGTAACATTTCAAAGCTACGAAATATCCTCTCCCTCCAAGATGCAGAAAAACTAATTCATGCTTTTATTACCTCTAGGTTAGATTATTGTAATTCAATTCTGACAGGATGTTGTAATAAATCATTACAGAAATTACAACTTGTGCAAAATGCTGCAGCTAGAGTTTTAACTAAAACCAGAAATTTTGATCACATCAGTCCTGTGTTATCAAACTTGCACTGGCTACCAATTAAGTTTCGTATTGAGTACAACATTTTATTGATAACATATAAAATTCCACATAATCAGGCTCCACAGTATCTGAGTAAGCTGATTCAATTGTACAAGCCAACATGTGAGCTCCGATCTCAAGGTGCTGGTCTTCTCTTAGCTCCTAGAATAAATAACATTACTGCTGGTGGAAGAGCGTTCTCCCACAAGGCTCCTCAACTTTGGAATAGCTTTCCAGTTACTGTTCGTGATTCTGAATCACTATTAATCTTTAAGAATAAATTAAAAACACATTTATTTAATCTTGCGTTTAATTAATCCCCTGTAGATAAAGATGTAGATCTCAGGCTTGGCTGTGATGGGGGGTAATCTGTGATCTGTGTATGCTGGCGTTTCACCTCTTTACCCACCTCATCGTTAATGGGGGGGGGGGGGGTGGCGCTGAAATGATGCTGTTCCGGGGCTCAACATGTAGAGTCTGCAGTATCTGCCTCTATTAGTTCTGCTGCTCTAGTCAGTAATGCCGGATGCCGGATGATGCACTGTGTCAATCAATTACTTATTAATTAAATGCTGTGCTTTATTATTAGCTCTAACTGCCTTCCGTGTCTGTTTCTTTTGAGGTTGTGACCGGCTTCCTGGAGATCTTCATCCATGGCTCTGCTGACGAATACTGGATGGAACCTAAATATCAATTGGACTATCGGTCCTGCAGGACACCCTTAATGGACTCACATATAGTTTTCCAACTTTTAGTTTTTCCATTTGTTAAATATCTGTACATAGCTGTCCTACATTGTTGTTGCTGCCTGGCCACTCAAGGAGGATGAGTCCCCCACTGAGTCTTGGTCCTCCCAAGGTTTCTTCCTTGAATAACAACATAAAAGGGAGTTATTTCTTGCCACTGTCGCTTCGGTTTGCTCTTTGGGGGTTTAAAGGCTTTTCATTCTGTAAAGCTGCTTTGTGACAATGTAATGTTGTAAAAAGCGCTATAGAAATAAATTACTTGACTTGACTACTTGAGTGATGGTAAGATGGAATGTGAGATTGACAGACGGATCGGCATGGGGTCAGCAGTGATGTGGACCCTATACCGGTCTGTTGTGGTGAAAAAGGAGCTAAGCCATAGGGCTTAAGGCCATAAGGCTCTCGATTTACCAGTCAATCTACGTTCCGACCCTCACCTATGGTCATGAGATTTGGGTAATGACCAAAAGAACACGAATACAAGCGGCCGAAATGTGTTTTTGCCGCAGGGTGGCTGGGCTCTCCCTTGGAGATAGGGTGAGAAGCTCGGGCATCCGGGAGAGACTCGGAGTGGAGACGCTACTGTTCAGCATCGAAAGGAGCCAATTGAAGTGGTTCGGGCATCTGGCAAGGATGCCTCCTGGGCACCTCCCTAGGGTGGTGTTTCAGGCAAGTCCAGCTGGGAGGAGACCCCGGGGAAGATCCAGGACATGCTGGAGAGATTATATTTCTCAGCTGGTCTGGGTACACCTCGGGGTTCCCCCAGTCGAGCTGGTGGAGGTGGCTGGGGCGAGGGAGGTCTGGTCTCCCTACTTCGGTTCCTCCCCACACAACCCGAACCCCGGGCAAGCGGAAGATAATGGATGGATGGATGGAGGGATGGATGGATGCATACCCATCAACAAGCCTTTGAATTCTGGAACTAAACCTGAAGGAAGGAGGAACAGGTGAAGATGAAGGAGGCTTCTGAAGTTAACCCAATGCTGACATAGGAAAGACATGCAGACTTCACACAAAAAGAACCTTTTTTCAATGCCTCAATGAATCAAAGCAATCCCCGAACCATTTTTACTTTGGGTCAGGACCATAATCCTGCTCAAAGAGGCCATATCAATTGTTCAAACAGTTAACATGAAAAGGTGAACAGTCTGTAACAGTTATTTTAATGCAGGACTCATGATTACTGATCAGAACATTGCCCACAGCATCACACCGCCTCAAAAAAGGCTACACAGATAATGAAGTCCTTCTAACAACAATTTACAGATTCAGACTGAACCATAAGTTTTTATTTTACACCCTGCACCCTACAAGGTGCTCATTACTATCTTACCCTCGTCAACTGTCTGTTTTCCCGCCTTCCTCCTGCATCGTTTAAATAGCAACGCTGATTGTAAATGTACAACTTCTCTAAATGAAGTGTGCTCAGGTATATTTTTGGCCTATTTTTATCTTAGTGACGGAAAACATGGGTGTGCCACTGACTGAAAACAACAGACATCAACTGCAAGATGTTCATTGCAATCTTCGTGGTAAATCATCAATACAAGCATATGTCCAACATCATTGAACGCTGAATAGAACCGTTCCCCATGTACAGTAAAATGAAGAATGTCATAGACCAGCGCATTGAGTCCTGCTTAGCTGCATCGCTGAAATAGCAATCCTGCAAAGTCAGAGCGCAGCTGGTTTTTAAAGGGAATGGCAAGTGTGACACGCTGGTTGTTTTATGGTTCGTTACACCCAAAACACACCCATGATTAATTAAGAGAATTGGTACATGCCTTTTGGCCTTTGGAGCCATGTAAGGCGTACTCATTCTATTGTTACCATAGCAAAGACAGACTGAGGCACCCTACAACAGCTCACTAAAGATAGCTAAAATAGGGCCCATAGTCCTTTTTGTGGATTTTGAAGGTGCTGGGTAAAAAATTGCATTGGTAATAGAATCATTTTGCTGGGTTAGGGAGTGAATACGTTTGAATAGTGCTATAGAAAGGTGAAATCAGCAAAATAAGTTCAGGCTCAGACTTAATAGAAGTTAAATGCAAAGCAGAGCAGATTGCTTTGGGTTTAAATCAGATGAAAGACGGCGAATAACGAGTGAGGCAGCAGATTTCCCTGCATCTACATAAACATGATTCAACACAAACCAATGAATAAATGAAACCATGTCTGTACACACTTGTGACTGGAGCAAATTATGGTTATGGCTGGAACAAATAAAGAGGCATAATAAGGGAGCGAGGAGCAGCCGTCGCTCTTCACAAACCATGAAAGTGACATGTTTTTTCAGGCTTGGTGATTTGCATTAACAAGACACGGATAATCATTCGGAGGCTGTTTCTTTATAAATCACAGTATTCTATCTGGCCGAAGGCACTACAGTCACAATAACCACATGCGTCTCGGCTTTAATCTGCAGCCTCCTTACATAACCCAGGCTGAAATCTGTAAGGCTGCATCCTGAACTGCACACTGCGTAAGCAAATCCCAGCTACTGAGAGAATTAAATGAGCCACAGTGGTGAATTATTCAATCCATTTCTTTGGGGAAGTGCTAATCAGCATCTCATATTTAGTGTGGAGCCAACACCAGCCAATGAGCAATAAGGTGAGCAGTAGTGTTAAAAAAATCTGTTATTGGTCAAGAGTAAAACAACTTACCAAACTTCCTCTTGTCTAACCTTGCACTCATACTTGGAGGGTGTCACACTCATCAGTAGCCAGTTTTTAAAGGTCACTGGATTACATTTGGTAACATGGATTACCAATTACCTGAATTCTCTGGTCTAAATGACCAATTGTTTTTTTTACTCCGTGGAACTATAATAAGAACCATGCTATATAAACTATGCAATATATCTATGCCGATGGGGGTGGCAGTCTTGAGGTGTGTTTACTCTGCACAAGGTGTGTTGTGATGCTTATAACTATCTTACACTCCGCCAACAGCCTATTTTCATGCCTTCCTCCTGCGTTGTTAAATAGCAATGCTGCTTGTGAATATATCAGCCCTGATGGCTGAAATGAGGTGTGTTCAGGTACATTATCCAGGTACATTAAAGCCCATTGTCAGTCCGCTGAAGCAAAAAACAAACGCTGTAGCACAGAAAGGATCCAGAATGTGCAGGTAAGAGAGTCGGTAATTTATTGATTCGCTAGAATCGACACAGAAGAACAAATGGAAAAATAAATGCCGGTCTGAAGACGAAACAGAAAATGGAAATATATAAACATAAACCAGACCATGTGATAAGACAAAAGCATCTAATGAAAATAACAAACTAATTAACTAAATGAGGAACACTTAACAAAAACAACTAAATGAAATGAAAAGCAGGTGAGGACTGCCTAGCACTCCCTACACCCATTGTGTTTATTTAGTTCGGATAGCTAATCTGCAGCAAAACAGACAACTGAATGCAAATGTCACATCCAGACCTTTTAGCTTTCCCATTGATAGTTTTTCCAATTATTGGTTCATACCCAGTCACCTATTAATACACTATTAATCACCTGGTTTTCATTTCCTGCTTGATTTACCCTGCTTTTAATCTCTATTTAAGCACTTTGCATTCCCCTTGTTGTTTGCGTTAGTTCAATGTTCTTAACTGTACATATCATTAATCTCCATTGCAGACCTCCATTTACCAGTTTCGGTGTCTGCTTTTGCCTTCAATGCGGGTTTAATTTTGTTGTTTATTTTGTTTTGGTTGCTTATTATGGTTTTTTAGTCTATGCTTTGTTTACCTGGTGAACTACTAGTAATAACGTTTTGTGCAAATACTTACATACTTGTCATTTCACAGCAACTCAGAAGTTCAGAACAAATGATTTAATTGAGGTTTAGTGGCTCATTTTTACCTGTGCTATTTATTTAAGTGCTGGTTTGTAGTGCTAGATTGAATAAATCAATTCATGAACTCTGAGAGTTCTCTTGTGGAGTTTGGTATGTTTTCACACAGTGTGGATTGACCTCCCAATCTTTGAAGGGTTTTCCAGGCCAATGTTGCCTCCAAATTGTATCTTAAATGACTAAAAATTTAAATGTCTCTGCCTGCAAGCAAATAGATGTATATAAGTAAATAAATGAAGGAAACTAACAGGCAGGCTTTCAGAGCTGCAGTGAAAGTAAACTATTTCTAGCAGGAGACGAGAACCTGTACAGCATCAATTCAGTAAAAAATCCTGAGTGTTGGGTGCTTGAGTGGCAGCAACAGAAACGGCATCGCAGCTGGTTCGCCAAACTTGTAAGGCATGTATTACTTTTTTTTTTTTTTTTTACACTTTTACTGAAATAATCGCTTTAGCTTTCAAGATATCCATTTTATTTCTGATGCAAAGCTGTTTTAAAGACATTCATCCTTAGAGATGTCATGCCTATTAGTCATTTTCATTGAACAGTCAATGCTGTACCTGTATTATCTGAAAACAACTGACAAATTATAATTAACTAAACCTTTTATTCAGAATCACAGAAGTAGTTATACAAGTGAGTGGCCAGTATTCTCCACACTGTAGACCTACAACTGCATTGCAAAACACAATTCCAACAATCAGTAGTATCATTTCTTGTTCTGCTCATCATAAGATCTTTGCGGGAAAAGGAGAACCTGGTTGGGACTACCCATACATGCAACAATGTTATAAACCCTGGTATGAAATGAAAGCAGTGTGGGATGAATTTAAAAAAAATATTCACCCCCAAAAAGGTCCTAAAGGCTATACCTAAGCCTCCAAAAAAATCGAAGGGCAAAATTAAAATGCCCACAGACACATCTTTTTGGCCCATGTCACCTCCGCCTTATGAGAAGCCCAAAAAACCCACCTGCGCCTACATCTGCACCGGTACCCAAGATCTATCCCGACTTGTCTCAATTAAGTATCATCCTTGAGAGATTTAGGACAGAAGTTACAGGTAGTGGAAGCTGATGGCATGTTTGAAGTGAAGGAGAATAAGGCATGTTTAAGTGTTCTTTCCAGGGGCCAACCCCAACCCAGAAGACAGGAAGGAGGGAGAATTAATCAGGAACGGAAGAACAGACAGACAGGCAAGTATCATTATTGTCAAAAGGAGGGTCATTGGAGGAACGAGCGCAGAAAGAGGATGAGGGATGAGCGGCAACGGGGTGTGCCGAGTCAGTCACAGCCGTAATATGCAGGCCCTAATCAGGCTCCTTTCAACCCATCTCAAACCCAACATCTGTCCTGGGCTCCTCCCCAGGGCCTGTACCAACCTCGTTAGGGATGCACACAGGGTCGGGAGTCCGGGATGATCAATGATGCCCTTTTAAACTACTTATTTACTGCTGAATTGTGATTTACCCACCCTGGTTTTATGGGTGGAAGGGGCCTACTTCCCATTTTTGGTAGACACTGAGGCAACTTTATCCTCACTTGGCTCTCGTTATGAGGGCTCATGGTCCTCACGGTCCATTAGCTCTCTGGGAATAGATGGACAACCCTTTGATTCATTTTTCACCCCACCCTTACAATGTAAAGTGATGGAAGATAAATTACAATTAATGCATTGCTTTGTTTTTATGCCAAATTGTCCCTTTAACTTGTTGGGCCGGAATTTGATGAGTTTGTTGTCACTATCAATATCATTCAGTGGTTCTCGTCTCACTCTCGCCACAAGTGAAACTTCCTCAATTACCCTTGGCAATCACGAAAATCCACAGTATGGTTTCAGTACAGCAACTGCTTCCTACAGCTCTATTAGGTCTCCCTTGCTGCTTATGGGACGACCTTCTGGTTTCTGCTAAGGACTTTGACACCTGCCAGGAGGCCACCCTGAGACTGTTGCTCCACTTGTCAAAACAAGGATTCAAGATATTGCGTGACAAATTACAATATTGTCTCACAGTTCATTATCTGGGACATGAGTTAACACAGGGCTCCAGAAGTCTTTCCAGGGACAGAATATCACTCATAACAGCCACGCCAAAACCGGCTACAAACCAGGCCATAATGGCGTTCTTGGGACTGGTCAACTACTGCCGCCAATGGATCCCAGACTGTTCGCTGCATGATAAACTGCTCCGTGCTTCATTTACTCATATGGACAAGCCCAACAAGGAACACATCTGGACTCCAGAAATGGACAATGCTTTTCATCAATTAAAAGCCCAGCTGACCAAAGCACCTGCCCTAGGCTTACCTAATTACAAAATACCTGTCCAGCTATTGGTGACAGAGGGAAATGGCGTCGCGTCCACGGTGTTGGCCCAAGAACACTGTGGTGGTCTCAGACCATGCTCATACCTTTCTAAGACATTAGACAACACGGTGGCAGGACTTCCTGGTTGCCTATGCGCTAGTGCTGCCTGCACTGTGATGGTAACAGATGCAGAAAAAATTGTCCTTTCACATCCCCTTTTCTACATACCCTTCATCAGGTACAGGTGAATATGAAACCATTCTCATGTCTATTGAAAATTTTGTGGTGAAAGCACACAACTCTCTTGACAATATTGCAGAAGCCCTTAAACGGCTGATTTCACTTCCTGATTCGCTTGGGGCCACATCCTGTGAACATGATTGTCTGGCACAGATCACTGTCGAAAAGTGCATACGGCCAGACTTGACCTCTTACCCCTAACCCATGGTAAACAGTTGTTCGTGGACGGTCCTTTTCAAAACCATCTGATGGGGTTACTTGATATATGATTCCTCAGCTGGTGTGGTAGAAGTTTACGCACTTCCTTTCAAATCAGCTCAAGCTGCTGAGTTGTATGCTCTGACGCGGGCCTGCATCCTGTCTGCTGATCAGGCAGTTACATTTTACACAGACTCTAGGTATGCTTTTGGAGTGGCACATGATTTTGGGGGAATTTGGCAATCACGGGGATTCACCACCGCCGATGGCAAACCCATTTCCCATTGTTTCCTGGTTGAGGATCTAATCACTGCATCACATCTCCTTACCACCCTAGCTATTGTTAAAGTAAAGGCTCACCAATCAGGCGACAGCGCAGAGGCAAAAGGCAACAACTCCGCAGATCGTGCTGCAATTTGTGTCACCTTTCTTGCAGGTAGCGGCAGTGTCTCACTCTCAAAACATTAGTTCTATTCTTTCTGGTCTGGACCTAGACGTAATACAAGCATCAGCCATCCCCGACATTTCCTTCTGGCAGCAACATGGGGCGCAATTGGACGTATCACCCATCGTTGACACACAGGGTCGTCTGTGCCTCCCCCGCAGCTGCACGGCGTTTCTCGTTCCCAAATTTCATGGTATTACACATCGTGAACAAAGAGGGGTACTGGCTGATATGCAAAAACTTTTCTGTATTAACAAATTATAATAGGACATAAACCTAATATTAGATAGTTTAATATGCGCCCAAAATAACCAACATAAACCGATACCTCATCAAGCGCTACCAAAACCTGAAACACCTTTCCAAGAATGGCCTCAGTAGGAAATACGGACCTAGCTTTACATGCTGGTGAGTACAGTAAGGGGCTCATGGAAACCCTCAATGCTTATTGGGCCAAAATCAATAAGGGAATGATAAACCCTCCCTTAGATCCGACCCACCACTATCAAGTGGGTGATTTGGTTCTAGTGAAAAAATTTGAGCGTAAGAATATATCTGACCCAGTGTACAGTGAGCCCACTACTGTACTGGCCATTACTAGGACTGCTATATTGACTGATCTTTTTCCACAGTGGATTCATGCAGCACGTCTGAAACCAGCCCCTCCTAATATTAATTTAACTATGAGCTAATATGTATTGTTTTTCAGATAACTATGTGGATTTTCATTTTGGAGTGCAGGATATCCCCATGGATAAGCTGTTTTGGCAGTATTCTAACTGGACAGCGAAGACATACACCTCCGAGAGTTGTTATATATGCCACTTAATGCCAACTAGCGTTAATGTTCACTCTCTTTCCCCCTTCCACAGGCAGATGATTCCCTTTTACAGGTAGCTATGGGATGTGTCACCGTTTAATGTTTAAATTGTAGTATGTTAGAGGCAGGGGTAACCCACGCAAAGATATTGAATAGAACCTTCTTGCCCCCAAATCCAAATTGTACCATCTTCAACCAGAGGCTCAAGCCGCATGTGTGGCTTTATGACCCCGTACTTAGCTATGATCATTCCAGTTATCCTTGTTTTACTATTGCTATTATGTCTTGGGCCATGCCTTTTCCACTGCATCATGACTAAGGTATGGACCCTTGTTGATTCCATGCAGCAGCCCTTACAAAAGTGGAATGATAGGAGCTTACATTGTGACCGTTATAGTGTATAATGTCTATTGGCCGGGGACGGAGAAGAATACCAGGATGTGGTAAAATAGTTATGATATATTATGTTATAAAAATCATAAAAGAGGGGATTGAAGGATCTTAATTATGTTTTAGCTTATGCATAATTACTGAATGCTTGCGCGCACAGGGCAGGACAGTGTGTGTATAAAATTTGTTGTAATAAACCTCACTGCTTGCACTGAGTTCTTTGTTCCTCATTTTTGTTCCCAGCGCTGTGGTCTGATAACCTAACCCGACAGACACTTTAACAATTCGGCTGGTGTGTACCCCTAAGGACTCCTCACATGTGACTGAACACAGGACACTCACAGGGAGTGATCCTTACAGTCGGCAATAATGAACACTTCTGACCGTTTCACATTCATATCAATGTGTGCCATACAATACATTATTTTAAATCACTCTAGGTTGTAAATTATTGTAAAAACTAACAAAAACTGCATGCTCTCTTGTACCTCATTGCCTTATATCACTATGCAATGTCATTACTGAGCAATGGGGGTTGGGAGAGCATGCAACGCCCCATGATCCAGGGTAGTCATTAGCTGCATTTTACAGCAAGACATCAGTGCATGTTATACTAGGTTTATAGTAAGGCTACAGTCCCCGCAGGTGGTGATCGGTCCACGTCTCAGCTGAGTTAAGTAAGTAAGCTCCCTTTTTGTTTTCAATTTCATATTTTTCTGTAGTAGGTGCATGCTCCCTAACCCTATCCCGAACTTGGCATAATGACATACCCCCATTCTCGGATTTTGCCACCAATGGTCACAGAACATAAGCAGGAGGAGCCCCAGGATTTGCCATTTGTTGCTTTTTATTTAGTTTCATATATGGTTCTCGGTTCCTCCTTATGTCTACTCGGTCTTTCAGTAATGTGCTAATAATTATCCTAATGTCTGTATAATTAAGATTTAAGTAAAGCCGCATACCAATTCTAATAACATCAGTATATAAATGAATTTGGATTAAAAAAAATCAATACTTGATGATATTTATCACTTTATGTATTTAAAAGCCTGGATGTAAATAAAAATGTCACATGTGGAGTTCCACCCACACTTTTACTGCTGGCTGAGGCAGTAGATCAACGGCTCTTAACTGAAGCGTTCAGGAAACACACACTGTATAAACCTATCGGCATGGCCTGAGGGCAAAACCTTCACCCTGTATAGTGCTCGAAATTCCACTCAGTGCTCACCTCTTCTAAACTAAAACCACTGCACATCTCCCACAGCACATTAACATACATATTCAATACAAAATCCGGTTATTATATGACTTACTATCAATTAAAATCAGTCACCCTCCTTCTTAGGGCTGATCTCCACTCTCTTTACAGTAGAAACCAATTTGAAAACAATTATCAGAGTGTTGTGTTACTCTGTTGCACCAAGGTTGTGGAAACTCCTGGTTTTACTCTTGTTGGAATGATAACAGATCATATATCACAGTGTTGAAGTAGCATAACTTTGGGCTTTGAATTCATTTTCCAAGTGTGCAAACACAAAGTGTGTATTTTTGTCTGTCTTGTGATGGTGTGTAGTAGTGACCCTTTGTAGTGTGTGTGTGTGTGCATGTGTGAGTAAGTGTGTGCCCATTGATGGTTTAGCGCCTTGTCCTGTTTGAATCTGCACAGCTGGATGGGCATGGGGAATCCCCCTCATATGCAACCCTAGTTGAATATTAAGCGGAAGATAATTAAATGAGACACGTTAGATGCACGTTATCAACAAGCTCAATCTATCTTACTTTAAACTCTGTCTTGACGTCCAGTCATGTCTTGTGTAGGTTTCTAACTTGAGGGGTTGCTTTGGATAAAATTGTCTGCGAAATAAGTTTTAAAAAGTGTTTTTGTTAATATTTTTAGCTCTTAAAAAGGTACACATAATTGCAATGAGGGCCAATAAGTAGCCCTGGGAGGTTCATTAGTGTATACTTAAGGGGAAAAATGGTCAGTGGAGGAAGGAGGCGGGGGAAAAAAAGGTTTTTAGTCTTTTTAAAAGCTACAGCTAATTTACACAGTAAGTCTACAGCCTAGACAATGCACAGTCATAGTGTTACGGGGCAGGGAATGCTGATGAAATATGTAAATACACGGGTCCAACCATGTGAGACAGAACCACACGGTTTATTTCAATTTAACAAATAAATAGAATGAATGTGATATAAATTTTGATTTCATCTTACATAACGTGTATAGTATTGAACCATGCCTCAGTATAGTGTTAGACTATGCCCCTACAAACTGAAAAATACAGCAGGGGTGCTGCTCTTACTACAGCACAAACGCAATGGTGTATACCACAAGCACCTACTACAGAAGATAATATTAGGAAACCAAAAACACTTCTACTGTGACTTTAGTAGAAACCTAGGTAATGAACACACAAAAAATTTATCTCGGCTGGCACGTATCGCAACTTATGGCACACCCTCACAACTAATTACCCAATGCCTTATATTATATAAAACAATAGAAAGCCCACCACATCCCATTACCAGTGATGGGAAATAGGAAACCATTTTAAGCTTTAATGGCTGTTCAATTATTCGAATATATAAAACGAATAATCCCCAGATCCAGGGCCTCGGCAATGTACCAGCGCATGGCTTTGCTCTCAGAGACAGAGAGTTGGTAGGGACTGACCTTGGGGAGCTTAGTGTTAGGAACCAAGTCGATAGCTCAGAATACTTCCACAATTGGCAATTGTTTGGCCTGTTTTTTTTTTTTTACAAAAAACGGCCAAATCATAAAATTGCTGGGTGCTGGGTGGTAACTCCACTCCACTGGGACCATTGGTGACAAAACCACAGCTAGCTACCTTAGGAACGATGTGCATCAAACAGTGGGAACGGCAATTTTTTGGAGACCGAAGTATTTGGAGGATCCCATGCCCAGATCATGATATACTGGGGTCATGACACTGCAGCCAGAGTAAGCCCAGAATGTAACTGCCTATTTGAGCAGTTTATATTTTAATTGGTTTAAAGTTCGTAAAATTGTATAAAATTGTATAAAATAGAATCTTCTGTTCCTTTAAGAACATTGACCACAGTTAATTACCACAGTTACCACGTTCCAAAGGTTCCAAAGGTTCCAAAGTTAGCATTAAGGGTTATTCAGAAGCTGAAGAGCGGACAAGAGCGGACAAGTCGCAACGTGAATCTATAGCTCTCTTTGATACTTATGCAGTCAATGAGTTCTTATGGTTGGGTGTAAGGTTATGTACAAAGTTAAGGTACAAACTCAAGATTAAACCTAATCAGTGTTGGCAAGAATATTTGTGCTGTTGACTTTAAATCGGAGGGAGCTACACCAGAATAATGGAGGAACTAGGAGAGTAAATAAATTAATAAATACATCATTAGACACTCTTCTGCATTGTGTACATATGTAACGAATAAGGACCGGAGAGAGGATTTCCCTCGACAGGAACAGGTTTCATTAGATTAAGTACAAAGAAAGTCCCACTGCTGTCCGTGTTCATGGAATCTCTCTCCCCGCGACCTATGATGTCACAGATCATAAGGATGCACACTTCATCACACAGAGCCAGATTAGGTGCGCTAATCATTTTTCCTGATCAACACCTTGGCTCTGCCTTTTCTCCTCTACTTAACACCACCACCACGCTACCACACTGCCCCAACAGCAGATTCTGGATGTTCGGGTAGGCACGAGCTGCAGAGAGAGGGAGAAACAATGCACCCCTAGCCCCTCAAGGCCACTGTACTATCACAACATTCTTTAAAGATGACCACCTTAAAAATAGGCTTGCATAAATACCAAACATTACATAAACCATTAAAAATACACACTCATTTATTTAATAAAGCACAAGTTTCACCTCCTACAGGCACCCAGTATTGTAGGACACACAACCCCCATCACCCGAAAGCAATATACAGACTATAATGTATAGTATATACAGCATCATTTAAAATACATCATTTGATAATCACATTTATTTGCTAGATAAAAAAAAAAAAAAAAAAAAAAAACATTACTATTTAAATCAACCCCCTCAAGGTCGGGTAGGTTCAAATGCTTGTATCCACTTAGATTTGCGCTGGCATATTTGGACCAGTTCACTAATAAAAAGGATGTTTTCATAACTTTGTCCAATTCTAAATCATTTTAAATCTTGAGGAACACTGCATTCAGATGCTGAAATGCTTCCAGGCAGCAGAAATGAGTTACAAGAAAAGCCGGAATTATATCGCATATGGCGATGCTAATTCTGTGAAGTTTCATCTCACTAACACAGTTCAAAACCTATTTAACACAAATTTGTTTGCCTTGGTGGCCAAATGTGTTTGCCATAATTGTGTGTCAGTTTTCCTTTGGCTCTATTTGTGTTTAAGTTCTAGGGCTGATTCCAGGGGAGGGGAGAAGAGGGGAGAGGAGGGGAAGAGCTTCCGAAAAACAATTCCATCCTCCCAACCTGCAGTGTTCACCCTGTTCAAAAAGAGGGATGATTCTGTGAGAATTAGTCCTCAATCCTTTTGTTTATTCAAACCACTTACTCAACGTGGTGATGGGCGTCGAATAGAACCTGACAGCTGCAGGGGGGGAAAAAAAAGCGGGAAAGAAAGACAGGAACGCATCCCACCTTCAGACAGGACGAGGCGCATTTCATCGGGGGAAATTAAAACTGTCAAAAATGTACACAATTAGAATTTGTTAAATTAATGGGCTGAGAAATTCCAAAAGGGCTACAGCAGGTAATCCAGATGACGGGGTCAACAGGAGACGCCATTAAAGCGATGATGATGGATGGCGACAGATCGGCCGCTCATTAATTGGGAAGTTTGGTAACGGCGTGATTAAACGATTCACAGCTGCAAGGCTTCCCTGACATCTTCCTCTATGTAGGGGCCCTGACAAAAAGCAGGGGGTCTATTACACAAAAAGAGGGGGTTACTAGGAATTTGTCAAGGTTGATGCTGACAGGAGAATTCACATGTTGTTGGATTTATGATCTGCAAATTTAGAGCTGAGAACATCCAGTCCTAGTGGGGGCAATAGTGAGAACTAAGAAACTGCATATCTCCTCACAGTGAATGACAGGATTTAAAAAAAAAGTTGGAGGCATACAATATGTCCTTGATCTTATACATCTGTGGCAACAGGACAGATACATACTTTTGTCCACGTTATGGACAAACCCTATTGAAGGGTACAGTGCAGAACTTTCTTTGAATCCATATTCATAATGCATTATAAGTGTGTAACGGAGAAAAGGAATGAGGATGGAGACATGATTTCTCACCAACAGAATGGGCTTAATTGCCAACACCTACTCATTTACATTTAAGAAATACTGGGCTTTACAGTACACTCTCTCACATAAATGTGCCATATCCACCGTTATTCCAGTTCTGTTGGGTTCATGGAAACTCATGTAATGCTACAGCTTAATGGCTGCAAACAGTCATCAGACAGTGCAGAATCAGGTACAAATCAGGTCCCATGTACAACGCACTCAAGACTGCCTCTCCTATAGTGCCACCACACTACCGTCACAAAGTGCATTTATAAACTAGTTTAGAGCAGCTCCTACTCCATGCATGTTACTGGCACAGCTCATGACTCATGGTTTCTCTTACCACTGCTATGCTGATGACACAGCTTAATTTGTCTTTTGCCCCTGATGACACCACAATCTCAAATCGGATATCTGCCTGCCTCACCAACAAATCTGTTTGGATGAAGGCCTATCATCTCAAATTAAATTTTCCAAAAACAGAGCTTCTCATATTCCCAGCTAAACCCTCAATCCATCATGACCTGAGCTTCGAAATTGACGGCTCCACAATCTCTCCAACCTTGTTTGGAGAACCTTGGTAACCTTGGTTGCACAATAGACTTTCACCTTAAACCCTCTGATCATGTTATCAAAACTGCCCATTCCTGCAGATACCTTCTTTACAACATAAGGAAGATTAGACCTTTCTTGACTGAACATGCTACCTAGCTGTTAGTTCAAGCCCTCATGCTATCCCGGTTTTATTTTTGTAATGCGTTGCTTGCCGGTCTCCCAGCTTCCACAATCAGACCACTACAACTAATTCAAACCTCTGCAGCCTGACTTGTATTCAACCAGCCCAAGCGAATTCATGTCACTCCACTACTCATTTCTCTTCATTGGCTCCCTGTAGCTGCTCGCATTCAATAAAAGTCACTGACTCTAACCTACAGGACCATTTCTGGATCTGCCCCTCTTACCTTCACTGTATCTTTTCAAAATACACTCTGGCTCGTTCACTTCGCTCCAGTGATGATTGTCACCCGGTGATTCCACCTCACCAAGGAGCTGATTCTCACTCCATGGCGTTCATGGTGGAACGATCTTCCCAACTCTTTCCATAAGGCAGAGTCACTAGCCATTTTTAAGAAACTACAGAAGACGCATCTTTTTAACAAATACCTGTTGAAAAATAAATAAATAAATAAATATATTAAAAAGGGGGGGGGGATGCAGGATCAGATAACGATCAGGTTTGATAATTGTAAGTCACTTTGGATAAAAGCATCTGCTAAATGACTAAATGTAAATGTAATATAAATGTAACTTGGCGGCTGTTTCGATTTTTAAGGGCTGGCACTTGGTGCATAGCAAGCGATCCTGGGTGTCACCATGACATTAGGTTGGTGCATTTCCCACTTTTGTTACCTAGTCTCCTAATAGAATGACAGGCCACAAAAGTCTCCGTTAAAGGAGCAGCTTGGGTGGATGCCCCCATAGTGTCTCAGTGAGGTTGAGGCAGCTGCTGAGTCCAAGTCAGTATGCACTGTTTTTCTTTTTGTCTTTGGTTTCTTAATTTTATTTTTAATAGAGGGAGCACACTCACTGCACTAGTGCAGGAAAAAGTGCAGTACCAGCAACATGTTTCTGTTTGTAGCAGTTTGTCTTTTGTAGTTCTGTCTTATGTGGTCACGGCAATGTCCCCTATGCTAATGAGTAGAAAATGTTTTAGGCGCTGGGTAGATACACCAATCCATCCCTGCACACACACTCACTCACAGAAACACACACTATACAAGGGCAATTTAGAATAGCCAATTCACTTTAAATCCATGTTTATGAACTGTGGATGGAAACCGGAGAACCAGGAAAAAAAACCCTATGTAGACACAGGGTGAACATGAAATCTCCACCCAGATCGGTGTTCAAACCTGGATCCACTGCGCTGAGAAAGGGAGGTGCTAACCACTACATCACTATGCCGTCCTCCAATGAATGAGTTATTTGATTTTCAATACTTTGTAATAATTTACAGGATTTCCTTATACTTGTGTAGAAGTGTGTGTGTGTGCTTTTTTATTTTGATCACTGTCTGTGTAAAGATCCCATGAAACATAAAGCAAAGACAGTATTTGTCCAGAACCTATAAAGCGTTTGTTAGTAATAAATTGTTGCTGCCTTGTTATAATATTGAACATTATGTATATAAAACTATAAAAACATCAAAAAGATTTTCTTTCTTTTTTTTTTTATTACACACAGTGCCAGCTTTCACATGAAAGGTCTTAGAGCCTGCGTCCTCTTTTTTAAGAAACCCCAAAATGTGGTCACCCGAATTACCTCGAAGCTGTCCATCAATAAAACCATTGAAATGTTTTGATCCCACTGATGTTTTTTCCACCGCTGACCAAACAGCATGAGCAAAATAGTAACTTCAAAATATCTACATTTCACACCAAAAGGCATCTTCTGAAATAAGTGTTTACGTCTGCCGAGTGGCAGACCTCACCTGGGGAGGTGCACTCCTGTTTCTGCTCTATTACATTACACATATGAGTGAACAGATTGACTTTACTGAGGGGGGAAAAATCATTTTATCTAACGAGCTGAGAGAAGGAAGATCTGCAGTGATGTGCTGTTGCCGAGTCTGCGCTCATTAAACTTGCGGAGGAAAATTACAGCGTGCATGATGGAGGGGAAACTGAGTTACAGCATATAGTGCGGCTGAAACGACCAGCGATTGCAGAGTGCGGAGATGAAGCAGGAGGCTGACAGGAATCGCAGAAACAAATTTCTCATTGTGAGATTTACATGGCAATGTTGGCATGGTAAGGTGATTGGAAAAAGACATCTGCTACTGTTAAGATCCAATTCTCTTGAAGAACAGGGAGAGGAGAGGCGATTGCTTGTTTTGTCCCTATGGGTTTTGTCCGGGTTCTCTGGTTTCCTCCCACAGTTAAAAAATATGGATTCAGGATGAAGTGGATGCTAAAAATTGCCCCTATATAGTGTGTGTTTGAGTGAGTGCATGCCCAGCGATAGACTGGTGTCCTGTACTGTGTGTATCTGCCCAGGGCCAGGGATGGGTGGATGGGTTTCCCTGCTTAACCAGGGAAGAATGTTTCATGTGCTAGGTAGATATACCTAGGACAGGGCTCCAATCCATTTCTGAGCAAAAACTCACAGACATACAAGTAGTTTATATAATGGCAGTTTAGAACAGGGCGGCACGGTGGCTTAGTGGTTAGCACGTTCGCCTCTCAGCGCTAGGGATTCCCGGTTCGAATCCCCATCTGGGTGGAGTTTCCATGTTCTCCCCGTGTCTGCGTGGGTTTCCTCCGGGTTCTCCGGTTTCCTCCCACAGTCCAAAAACATGGAACAAGTTAATTGAATTCTCAAAATTGCCCCCTATAGAGTGTGTCTGTGTGAGTGAGTGTGTGCCCAGCGATGGATTGGC
>JAFMOD010000249.1:179649-194771 GCA_019802435.1 Corydoras maculifer
AAGTCATTAGCAGTCATCAGGCAACTTCTGAATGCAATTGGTTGCACTCAGGGAAAAGGGGGCTGAATAATTTTGCACATTGCACTTTTCAGTTTTTTATTTGTAAAAAAATTGTTGATTCATGTATAACTTTCATTCCACTTCACAATTGTATACCACTTTGTGTTGGTCTTTCACATTAAATTCCAGTGAAATATATTTATGTTTGTGGTTGTAATGTAACAAAATATGGAAAAGTTCAAGGGGTATGAATACTTTTGCAACCCACTGTATATGGCAAACTCAGGTATAACCAAATGATCCTTTAAAAAAGACAGAAGTGATTCTTGTTATGTTATTGTATGTTATTGTATAACGTGGTGTGTGCTGGTCTGGGTGTCCGCGCACCTGGGTTGTGTCACGGTTCCTTTATTTAAGCCCCACACGCCTTTCCGTCCCCGCCAGTTAGTCTAGTGCCAAGCCTGTGCTACGCCCGACTACACTAGCTCCCTTTACTGCCTCGCCTTTCCTTGTTTTGCCTCGCTCTGTGTACACTCGTTCTCGTCTGTTCTGTGTTTTGTGTGTGCAGTTCATCGCCTGCCATCACTACCTCGCTCAAGCGCCCTTCACACCACTCACACCGGATTGGGACATGACGCCGGCTGACGTCAGGCCTTGTCATACGCCGCGTCTCCACGTCATCACGCACTCCCTCTTGTTACCTCTATTGTGTCACTGTTCCCAGTACTGTTGCCCTGTGTGTGTGGAAATAAACCCGGTTTGCATTTCTCCGTTCTCAGTCTGAATTCGTCTCTGAGTAGCGGATCCACCCCGTCCGGTCAGCAGACCGCAACTGATTCTTAGTTATGGCATATGAGTGACTTCCAGCAGCTGAACCTGAATGAACCGACACTGACTCTCAAATCGAGTCTGAATCATTGCATCTATTTACTACGCCTGAAATGAATAAAAAAAAAATCTAACCGTGTGCTTGAGGATTGATTCTCTGAGCTGGATCAGATCTGATGTAATCTGAGTGTGACTGATGCACAGCACTCTGTCACGGTTTGATTTGGTCACGTGGTGTGGGTTAGGTTATGTGTTCATGCCCCTATAATCTCGAGCACCTGGGTCTCATCACGTTTGTCTACTTATACCCTGCACTACCTGTCTCTCACCGCCAGTTTGTCTTGTGCCACGCCTGTGCTAAGCCCTGACACTACTAACTCCCGTTCCTGCCTCGTATACCTTGCCTGGATTCCTAGCGCCTTGTCGTTCTGTCTCTCTGTGTGTTTTCTGTGTGCAGTTCGTCACCCTGCTGCCTTCACTCCGTCAAGTCCCCTTCACGCCGTCCCCTGGAATTGGAACATGACCCGCATTGACGTCATCACCCACCGCCTCGTGTATTCCTTCGTCCAGTGTTCTGTGCTCCCCCGTGCTGTGTTCACCTACTGTGCTCAATAAACATTGCTTCTGTTTGTACCTCCGTCTCCAGCACTCGTCACTCCGAGTAGCGAATCCGCCTCGCCCGGTCATAGACCTCAACACACTCGTTGCTGAGGAGTGAAATTACGGCGGCATGTGGCAGAAATGCATAAACGACGTGATTTATTACATGGTGACAGACACCTTGACATTTCAGACAGAGGTTTAAAGCACTGCAGTCTGATTTGAGACATGACCTTTCATCTCTATCAGGTTAAATGATCCTGAGCTATGGCCCAGACATTTCATGTAAGGTTATGTCAAAAAAAAATTCTCCAACAAGATTCCATCGTTCTTCACTAATATGAGTCTAATAAAGCTGTGTTTCTCCATCAGGCTCCTCGAAGTACCTTTTAGTGTTCTCCACCTCTACCCACCCATCACTTCCCAGGTCTTAAGGGGTTATATGCTAATAGAGGAGAACCAGCTGGGAAAGAATAACTCTAAATATTAAAGTGTTAAACATGGATAATACTTGAATCTATGTTTGTGGACTGTGGGAGGGACCTGAGAACCCAGCGGAAACCCAAACAAACAGGGGAACTCCATGTGCTGACAGGTGAACGTGCTAAGCCACTGAGGCTAATAATCCATCCATCCATCCATTATGTTCCACTTCATCCTCTACTAGGGTCGTGGGAGGGCTTCCCATGCCCATCCCTCACTCTACATGGGGTAATTTGTAGAATTCAATTGACCATAATCCATGTTTTTGAACTGTGGGACACAGGGAAAACATGGAAACTCCACCCAGATTGGGATTCCCTAGCGCTGAGAGACGAACGTGCTAACCACCAAGCCACCATGCCACCCGAGACTAATAATAATTTATGAAATTTGTTAAATCATATTTATGTATTTTTTATTATGTAAATCATATTTTATCCATGAATACCTTTCCTTTCAATGCGTTTCCTGGTTGCCAAATTTATGGACATGTATTTTCTTCATAAAGCATTTAACCAATCACAATTTTAGCAGCATTTGTTGCAAGGTTCTAAATACTGTGCTTTTTTCTAGACCTTAGCATTAAATAAGGGGAGATCAACCTGTTACATCAACAAATCAGATTTTGAGTCGGCAATACCAAAGCCCAAAGCCAAAGCAGGCTAGCGGCATGTCAGCATATTCATGCCCTCTGATTAGAGAGTGCTTTTGATGAGCAGACATTTTCAACCAATTAAAACTAATTACAAAAACAGGATTCCAAAGGCTAAAAAAGCTAAGGCTTTTTTTAAATTCATAATTTTAAATTCATTAACAGACACGTGTTGGCCACTGGAATCTGCCAGTCTCTCACATTCCCTCAATTAGTGGTTGATCTTTCCATCTGTGGCATTTGATGTTACAGCTTATAAAGGGTGCAAGTGTTAGACATAGTCACATCAGATGGGTCCATTGCTGATTGCTCTGCTTTCTCCCCCAGTGCCGCTGTGCTCCTGCTATAACGTGTTACCTATCTGTGATGCAACAACTCGTTAGATTACTGCATATAAGATATCTATATATTTATAGCCATAAAACAGTTATTGTCAGCTGGATTTATTCAGACAGAGCATTACTGAAGGTCTAGGTGTTAAATGCACGGTCCGCCACTGTTAGAATAACTTAGCTTCTTATGCATGCTGGAAAACAGCATGACTTGCGATGTTCTGCTGCCTATGAACACCCAAGTGGCGACTCTACATGTGCTGCTCCCCAAGTCTCTACTTATTGGCACGGTCTGGAAAATAGGTCTGTGCAAGATGAACTAACAAGGACACGTCCCTCAAAAACCAAAGGGACATTTATTAATGACATCACCCACTTTCTTTTGATAGACAGAAGCTGAGTCCTATTAATGACTGAACTGAATCACTCTCTATTTCTAAATGATCACCTGATTCTAACATAATCTTAACTTTAGTGTCCTACACGGGTAATGCTGTCCAGCCACACAAAAAAGTCCGCCACTGAGTCTAGGTACTCAGAAGTTTTTATCCCTTGAAACAAATAAATACCAGGGTCCTCCCAAGGTTTCTTCCTTAAATAACAGCAGAACAGGGATGTTTTTTTTGCCACTGTCGCTTCGGCTTGCTCTTTGGGGGTTTAAAGGCTTTTCATTCTGTAAAGCTGCTTTGTGACAATGTACTGTTGTAAAAAGCGCTATATAAATAAATAACTTGAACTTGAACTTCCACTTTAGAACAGCTGAGTTACAATATTTATCCAAGTGTTATTTTTATGATATTTACCCTGAAAAACAAATATGCAATATTCCAAACCTTGAGACTAAGAAAAAAGAGATACAACTATTATCACAGTGTTCCTAATAGTGTATTAGTTTAATGTAGTACATGGTGAAGCCATTGTTTGAAATACATTCAAGCCCTTTAAAAGGATTAGGTTCTGGCTTTTTGTTCTTTGATATTAAATAGTGTCCTTTTCTTTTAACACACAGAACAGCAGAAGGACAAACATATCAGAATGTTATTGCTCAAATGTTGATCTTTAGTGTCTCATGAGACTTACTTGTGATTCTCACTTATTTGTTGTTTTATATCGATTTTGTCTGAGATGTGTCTTCTAAAGTTGCTCATGAGAATTAGTATGAGACCACGATGAGACATAATTTTGTAAAATCACTGCTTTACACAAATAAATAACTAACTTCAGCGGCTTTGAGATTTGAACTCCAAAATTTTAGATCTATAGCCCAACACCCATATCACAGAGCGACTCTTGTAACATGACTAGATGTTTTTTTTTCCCCACTAGCCATGGTTTGCTTCCCTGGCATGCATGGCGCAGGTGCAAACGGGTTGTTATGCACCAGTAATTCATCCCAGCGTTCCTGTGCGCACCACTGATAAGTTCCAGCATTTTGCTTTTGTAACTCGCCTTTATATGGAGAGCAGACGCTGGGACAATGAGCTGTAGTACTTGCTTTGGCTCGGAGAAGTGCTTTTCCAAGCATGTACTTTTAACATTTAACATTTTACTGAGCAGATGTCTGGTTTGTTTTGTCTGCACCACATCCTGGGACAGCTGGAGCATGCAACATCCTGGCGAATCCTGGGTAAACGTAGGTGGCACCGTGAGATGCGTAACTCCATGAAGTGCAATTGTGCCGGCCAGCACACAGGCCTAGGGGAGCACCAAGTGTGCTCTCTCTCCCTCTCTTATAGTAGATAGCACTTCGTCGGGAAGCAGCTAGGGTGGTGAAAGACCCTTAGTTTTTAAAGAAAACACATTCTATGCATCTGTTGGGTTAGGCTGGTAAACACCCTAATAACATTACTACTGTACATAATAGGTGTAGCATGCCCCCTGCTGTATGATTGTGTGCCCTAAAATAATTTAGAATACTTTGTTATATTTATTTGCTATTTAATAAACTTTTAAACTTTTTGTCTCTTGTGGTTCCGTCTCACGTGGTTGGGTCCAGTGTGCCTACATATTTATGCCGTGCAGTATGCCATGCACTGTTACAAACCATGGGTTAGATGGTTAATATGGTTAATATATGATTTAGATGAGAAATGGTTAATATTAAGACCTGTCCTTTATTTTAACAAATTTGAGTAGAAGTAAGATATTATTGAGACATCTACTAAAACTCAGGAAGAGACGCACATGAGACTGCAGTCTTTATTTCACGAGACATGTTTGAGAACCGGGCGGCACGGTGGCTTAGTGGTTAGCACGTTTGCCTCTCAGCGCTAGGGATTCCCGGTTCGAATCCCCATCTGGGTGGAGTTTCCATGTTCTCCCCGTGTCTGCGTGGGTTTCCTCCGGGTTCTCCGGTTTCCTCCCACAGTCCAAAAACATGGATCAAGTTAACTGAATTCTTAAAAATTGCCTCGTTTAGAGTGTGTCTGTGTGAGTGAGTGTGTGCCCAGCGATGGATTGGGTCCTGTCCTGGGTCTATCTGGGTCTATCTGCCCAGCGCCCGAGACGTTCTCCCCTGGATGGGCATGGGGAACCCCACCGCGACCCTAATAGAGGATAAGTGGGAGATAATGAATGAATGAATGAATGTTTGAGAACCAATAATGTCCATGAGAACATGAGATCTCATTTTTTATTTTTCTTTCAATCAACATCACTCATCAATTCTTATAAACTTTATTAAGTTCTGTCTCAAAGCCATATTCCAGGCCCCAGTGTTCTTAGTGCTTACACCTTGTACAGCCAGTAGAGGTCAGCCAGCTGTTTCAGAGGTTGTGAGAAATCCATTTATCAGACCTGTTCACCTAACTGCTATAAATATTAGTTTAAAACCAAGTAAATATTTATTTGCATTGTGTAAGTGTGTAGCTCTACACACCTGTGTGAGTTTTCACTTGTGTTGGATCAAATGATCAGTGATGTATATGTGAGGGAGCCGGAGAAATACGCATGGTTTTAAAACTGCTGTTTGTAAAAGAAATGACCTTGTTCCCAGCAGAGCTGATGCACATGTAGCACACATGGCTCCCCTGATTTATGTCGGCACCAAAATAAGCGCATTGGAAGCCGCCGTTGCCCATCTCTTCCCTCTGTCTCTGTCCAATCCCCCTCCATCCTTTCTTAATCCTTGTCTTCTAATGAAAAGCCCTCCTGCTGAGAAATGAAAGGAATGAAAGGCACAGAGAAACGGAGCGATGCGGAGCTGGAGATAAATGAACGCCTTGCCACAGTCGATTTGTCACAAATTGGCCTCTGTCTCGACTTAGTTTGCCTGTAAACGGTCGTCTTAATAAAACACCGATTAATCAAACGCTTAATCAAGCACCCGGGTCCCTCCAGGAGGTCTGCAGCTGAAACTGATCATCAGCTGCACCTTTAAAAATCGGATTCATATATATATATATATATATATATATATATATATATATATATATATATATATATATATATATATATATATATATACCCACACACACACATACACGTATACACAGACATATATATATATAGACATTTCGTTTTACAATTACAGACATGGCATACATGTCCGGAGCAATGAGTAGCCTCGTATACGCCACACTCGGAGCAATTAGGTGTAACAGGTGCCTGTTCCTTATTTTCAGTTAATTAGTTTTGTGTTTGCGTTTGCCATGTTAGTGAATTAATTCCGGTTTCTTATTGGTTTGTTTTGTGCATGTGATCGGTGGTTGTTAGTATTTAGTTTCCACGTTCCCATGCCTCCGTGCACGTCTTTTGTTTTTGTGGTGTCCCTACACCTTTAATTATAACCCTTTTTGCGCTACCTGGTGTGTCTGACTCCCTTCAGCGCGTTAAAACACTTCGGCTCTGCGCATTCCGCTGCGCAGTCGTGAGGTAAACAAGTTGACAGAACGATGTGGAAGTATATTTGGGTTCAGAGTTCAGAGCCCAGGTAAGTTCTTTTTGTATTTCTTTTTTTGGGGGGGGCCGTAAACCCATGTACTTGTGGCGCCCTCCATCGTGCCCGCCGTTGCCCACTCGTTACGCACGCTGCATGCGAGACGCGTGCAGCGTCCGCGACCGAGCCGAGGTGCGCCGCGCCTGAGTCATGCTGCGAGGGGGCGTTACCA
Organism: Corydoras maculifer; assembly: GCA_019802435.1. NCBI lineage: Eukaryota > Metazoa > Chordata > Actinopteri > Siluriformes > Callichthyidae > Corydoras > Corydoras maculifer. The sequence goes on from JAFMOD010000249.1 coordinate 186,654, forward strand.
AAGTTACCACTGGTGTTCAAGGAGGATGGTGATCCTGAGGTGGAGGTGGAGGCTATGGAGCGGCGCAGTGGATGTGCTGACGGGGTCGAACAAGCAGAGGGTGCTGTTCACACCCTCAGGCCCGTGGGTGCAAGCCGGCCTGGGCACGCAGCCACGGAACCGTCTGTGTACACACCCGCCGAGGTCCAGCCATCGTGCGTTCCTGCCACGGACCCGCCTGCATACACACCCGTCATGATCCAGCCAGCATGCGTTCCCTCCACGGACCCGCCTGTGTGCACACCCACCCAGGTTCAGCCAGCGTACGTTCCCGCTACGGATCCACCAGAGTGCACACCCGCCGAGGTCCAGCCAGCTTGCGTTCCCGCCATGGACCGACCTGCGCGCACACCCACCGAGGTCAAGCCAGCATGCGTTCCCGCCATGGATCCGCCTGCGTGTACACCCGCCGAAGTCCAGTCAGCGTGTGTTCCCACGGCCTCTCCAGTGCATGCACCAGCCGAGGTACATCCAGTGCGCACACCCAGCAAGGGTCTACCAGCGCGTGTCTCCTCAGGAGCCTTTTCAGTGTGCACACCCTCCTCAGGAGCCTCTCCAGTGTGCACACACTCCTCAGGTGCCTCTCCACTGCGCAACCCCTCCTCAGAAGCCTCTCCAGGGCGCACACCCTCCTCAGGAGCCTCTCCAGCGCGCTCACCCTCTGAGGTCTCTCCAGCGCGAGACACCCTCCTCAGCACACACTCCGAGGCCTGTGCAGCGCATGCTGCCCAGCCCATCCACAAGGGCTCGCACACTGCCCAGCTCGTCCGCAGAGGTCGCCTCACCACACAGCCAGAGGGCGTCCACCTAGCCTCTTCTGCAGAGGGTGGTCACCTTGTTTCATCCGCAGAGGGCGGTCACCTCGTCTCATCCGCAGAGGGCATCCGCCTCGCCTCGCAAAGGGCGTCCACCGGACCACACAGCAAGAGGGCGTCATCCACGTCTCATCAGACGTCCACAGAGGGCGCCCCTGCCATGCCTCGAACGTAGAACGTTCACCAGGCCAAGCTGCCAGAAAGCAGCCACCATGGCTGGCCTGAAGAAAATAATGAATAAATTAATGAATGGAGTGTTTTAGGTTCCATGTGGTTTACGGCAGCACTGGAAGAGCGGGGGTATATCAAACACGAACAGTTTATCGGCGTTGTACAGCAGTTGTGAGGTATGTTTGTGAAAACATTTTAAACCTGCTAAAGCATAGTTGGCAAAATTATCCACATGTACCGATAACCAGTGTAAATGAAAAAACATGTTGGTAATGTATCTGATCAATAATAATTAATCTCCAATACTTTTTAAACACTAATTTGACTAAACCTACAATTTGTTTTCATGAGTGAAGCTACGTGCGCTCAATCATGTGAAATCAGGCAGGAACAAATCTATTACTCAAGTAATGAGCATGTACAGCAGGGGTGCCCACACTTTTCTGGCCTGAGATCTACTTTTCCATTGGACAGGTCATCGACATCTACCAGGGTTAATTTTTCTTTCAGGCTTTTATATTGAAACCTGTTTACACACATCATGTTAGTATTGGCGATGGATTGGCGCCCTGTCCTGGGTCTATCTGCCCAGTGCCTGAGATGTTCTCCCCTAGATGGGCATGGGGAACGCCACCGCGACCCTAATAGAGGATAAAGCGGGAGATAATAAATGAATGAATGTTAGTATTGGGGGGGCACGTTGGCTTAGTGGTTAGCACGTTCTCCTCTCAGCGCTAGGGATTCCCAGTTCAAATCCCAATCTGGGTGGAGTTTCCATGTTCCCCCCGTGTCCGCGTGGGTTTCCTCCGGGTTCTCTCCCACAGTCCAAAAACATGGATCAAGTCAATTGAATTCTCCAAATTGCCCCATATAGTGTGAGTGTGTGCACAGTATAGATTACCCCCCTGTCCTGGGTGTATCTGCCCAGCACCTGAGACGCTCTCCCCTGGATGGACATGGGGACACCCCCCCCCCCCCCCGGGGGGGGGGGGGGGGGGGGGGGGGGGGGGGGGGGGGGGGGGGGGGGGGGGGGGGGGGGGGGGGGGGGGGGGGGGGGGGGGGGGGGGGGGGGGGGGGGGGGCCCCCCCCCCCCCCCCCGCAACCCTAATAGAGGATGAAGCGGAAGATAATAGATGGATAGATGGATGTTAGTATTATCGAATCAGCATAGAAAAGATGGCTTCAGATTGCCATTTTCACAGAAATTGCAGCAAATAGCATGGCGAAAACTTGGTTTTAGTACACCAAAACGACCAAGCACAATGGAAGTGCAAGTACAAAGTCCTTCACTCGGCTTGTCAGTCAAATAAAGTGCAAAAACACAAACAGAAACTTTGTAATGTAATGTAAATCTAATGTAAATAATTCTCGAGGCAGTGCTTCGGATTTAGGCACGGAGGCGTGGCCACGTGCCGGTTTTGGGAACAGCGTGAGAGGGGGGGGGGGCAGACTCAAACCTCCATCACGATTGACCGGACACCCCTTCACGATCGACGTATTGAGCACCCCTGATGTAGTGGCAGGGGTTTTCATTCCAGAGACCTTGCGATGTGGTGGTGATATAATTATGTTAAAGTGCTTTATAAAACCCTTCCACACTCATGTCAACACTTAATATACTATTAAATGCTTTCTAAACTCAAACCTACAGAAATTTTGCAACATACAGTATATAGTGCAAAATCCTGCAATACAGTGAAAACTGAATTAGATATATTTAAAAAAGCAACCAGCAAAAAGTGATCCACAATATTGTGAGAAACATCTGTACCTATCATCGTCTACGATCCCATGCAATTTTCCATGCAAAAAAAAAAAATGTTTTCTTGACCTGATATTGGCAGTCACACCAAACCATCTTCTTGCTGAAATGAAAAACATGCCTGCTAAACCCCTGCTGTCCATTGGTAGAGGCCATCTGTGATGGTCGTTGCTCCCTGCCATGAGCAGGGCATCTTTCGATCCTTAGGTTGTGCTTGTTTTAAGCAACTTGTGGAGGACATAGGCTCCCCCCAGTGTCGTAGCATGGTCAGTGCAGCAGCATCAGAGCCGGACAGGTACAACCATTTTGTCTTATTTCTAGATCAGTACACCTTTTTAGTATTTTGTTCCTTTTAGTTATTTTGTGTAGGGTGCACATACTTTCTAAATAAACATCTTTACACATGAGAGCTTGTGAGAATAGTGCCACATGTGGTGCAGTTTGCATTGCAGAGGTCAGGCTTTGTCCTGTCCACATTTCTCTTTACTCATAACTTATAAATAAAATCTTTAATTTGGAACTTGGAGCGGCACCATGGCTTAGTGATTTGCATGTCTTCCCGGTTCTCTGATTTCCTTCCACAGTCCAAAAACATGGATTCAAGGTAAACTGAATGCTCTTAATTGCCCCATATTGTGTGAGTGAGTGTGTCCAGCAATAGATTGCGATACACCCTGGTGTGGGTGTATCGGGCTAAGTACCTGAAATGTTCTATTCTGGTATGGAAAACGCCCCCCGCAAACCTAGTAGAGGATTAAATGGAAGATAAAGAATGAAATAATTAATTTGGAACTTGATCAGTTGAATCAAAAAGTTAAATCCAGACCACATTGTTGGTATTTTTCAATCTGTTTTGTTCTCACTGTTTTGTCCTTTTCCTTAGCATGGATGGACTCCTGTTAGTCCTCAGCGCTGGAGGATCATGACTAATCTGGATGAAGCCTGAAGGATGTGAGCGTGGCACTTTCAGTGAAGAAATCTTCCAGCAGTAGTAGCGCCGGTGCAGGAACCAGAAATGAAAGGTAGCACTTCTGGGATTTAAAGAATCTGCTGTTCCTCAGCACTTTCCCCCTTCTAACTGACCTGCTAATCACAGATTACCGTCGAACTCGCTTGCTCTTTCCCTCTGTGTGCGTGTTTGTGTGTGTTTGTGTGTGTTTGTGTGTGTGTGTGTGTGTGTGTGTGTGTGTGGGCGCGTGTGTTTACTGGACCCACATGCGTTGGTACCTAACAGCTTTTTTTTTTTACATGTATTTATTTTGGTGCTCATTTTAGTAATTGGAGTTTCATCATAGCTGTTCATTCATTTCAGTAAGTGTTACAATCGGGCGGCGCTGTCCGTCTGATGGCGGCGCAGTGCGGTGAGGTGGAATTGAAGTGAGCCAGGCATCCAGGTAAGCAGACACAAAAAAGTTTAATGCTGAATCAGCGGGAACGCCGCTGAAGGCACGGCGGGACGTACAAAAGTACACATACAATGCTGGCCTGCTGACTCAGTGTAGTCAACAGGCCACATGTGATCAGACCCCTTGAGGGTGCGGGGCCGACAAGACTCCTTATGAGCGCGGCGGTGCCGCACCCTCAAGGGGTCTGATCACATGTGGCTTGTTGACTACACTGAGTCAGCAGGCCACATGTGATCAGACCCCTTGAGGGTGCGGGGCCGACGAGACTTCTTTTGAGCATGCGAGGGGGATGAGACCGCTTGAGGGTGCGGGGCCGACGTGACCTCTTGTGAGCGCGGCGACGCTGCGACCCTTTAAGCGCACGAGGGCGATGAGACCCCTTGAGGGTGCGGGGACGCCGTGACCCCTTGTGAGCGTGAGGGGGACGTGACCCCTTGTGAGCACGAGAGGGACGTAATCCATTGAGGGTACGGGAACGCAGGAACCCTTTGTGAACGCGAGGGGGATGTGACCTCTTGAGAGCGTGAGAAGGACGTGAACCTTTAAGGGTACGGGAACGCCGTAACCCTTTGAGTGCACATGGACGGCAAGACCCCTTGAGTGTGCGTGGGTGATGTGATCCCTTGAGGACGTGGGGGCGACGTGACCCTTTGAGGATACGGGAGCATCGTAACCCCTGGAGATCACGACGGCGCCATGGCCCCTTGTGAGCACGGCAGCGACGAGACCTCTTGCGTGCGCGTGGGCGACATGACCCCTAGAGGGCACGGGGTGACGTGACCCTATGAGGATACGGGAGCACCATAACCCCTTGAGAGCGCGAGGGGGACAAGACCCTTTGAGAGCGCGAGGGGGCGTGGCCCCTTGAGCATGCGGAGGAGGCGCAACTCCTTGTAAGAGCGGCGATGCAGTGACCCCTTGAGAGCGTGAGGGCAACGTGACCCCTTGAGGATGTGGGGGCGACGTGACCCTTGGTGAGCGCGGTGACGCCGTGGCCCCTTGTGAGCGCGTGGGTGATGTGACCCCTTGAGGATGTGGGAGAGACGGGACCCTTTGTGAGTGCGGCGGTGCCGTGGCCCTTTGTGAGCGCGAGGGCGACGGAACCACCACGCGGACTCCGGTGCCGGAGAGCACAACGCGGACTCCGGTGCGGGAGAGCGCAACGCGGACACCTGTGCGGGAGAGCACAACGCGGACACCGGTGCGGGAGAGCACAACGCGGACTCCGGTGCGGGAGAGCACAACGCGGACCCCGGTGCGGGAGAGCACAATGCAGACTCCAGTGCGGGAGAGCACAACGCGGACTCTGGTGCGGTAGAGCACAACGCGGGCTCAGGGACCGGAGGGACTAACGTGGGCTCAGGGAGCGGAGGGACTAACGCGGGCTCAGGGACCAGAGGGAGAGTGAGAAATAAGTTGTCCAAATCAAAGGGCAAATAGAATTAGTCCAACGCGGAGGCATTACAGTCCAGGGCGGGCGTGGTATGGTTCAGAGCAGGGGTTAACTGGTCCTGTGCGGGGACCACAGAAATCCACTGCCTCCCCGTCGGACCACTTGACTGCAACCCAGATGATGAACTGGACACCTCGCCTTGTATGCCAGCCTCCCTCCTCTCCCCATCCTGGACACAAAAAAAGAGGACCAGTACCACAGCAACACCGCAAAGAATTAAGTCCTGGTCTAACGAGGCGGGAACCGAGCACCGAACGCACCCTAAACTGACCATGGACGCTCGGGACTGGACGCAACCAACACAGACGAGCAACAGTTGCCCGGCTCGATGCCCCGAACCCTGCAAAACGTGCAGGAGACGCGGCGTGGATCGCTGGCGGCATGGCACGGATCAGGGGGGCGGGACGCTAGTGGCACTGAGTGGGATGACAAGCGCCTCGCGCAAAGCGTAAAGCGGTAGGGTGACCACACGGCGCGGGTTGCTCCCAGGGCGGACCACCGTCGGAGCGGGACGGCTCGCAGAGCGGCTCGCGGATCGGCTCGCGGAGCGGCCCACCCACGCAGGATCTCGCGGAGGTTCGCGCGGCACTGCCCCGCCCAGGTGCTCGCCGATGGAGCGGGCATCGGGACCCGGGGCGAACCTGGCCAGGAATGCCGTCTCGAACCGGCTCAGCGCAGGTCCCACGAGTCGGGAGAGGTAGAACTGCACCCTCTCTCGGTCCGAAAGCTACCGACTGGTCACCAATTCGGGAGCTTGATCGGGGCCGAGAGAGGGAGCACAATCTCCCCATAATCCGGGACCCGGTCGATTCCCCTCATCGCTCCAACCTCCGGGGAGCAAGAACTGCAGCAAAAACAAGTAAAGCTTTCTACACTTTACTATAATGTTTTACAGAACAGGGGGACAACAGGTTTGGGCAACATGGACTGAATCAATATGCTTTATGAGTTCTAGCTCCCTGCCATGGTTCTCAGCCTGTACGAATATACAATACTGATATATTAGAGATGAGTGCTTCCTGAAAATAAGGGCCAGGGCATTGATCTTTCCATGTCCTTCAAAAACTTCCTCATCAACCCTTTAGAAAATGCATGAAACCTCTATTCTCAGCACATGCTGCTGTTCTAATTCATGGCATTTTCACTAAGGATCATCAATGTGGAAGCCGCAACAGCACCACTGGGCTTTCTTAATCAGGAGAGAGTTACAGTGTAAGCATTCTCAATACACTGGAGTTGGTCTGAATTCTGTTTATGGTTCTAGTTTTAATTCAGCGCCTGTTACTGTTTATGGTTCTATATGTTTGTAATTTATTAAGTACTTTAATCTGTACAAAGTTCCATAAATAATACTGTATACTGTATGTAGTTTTGTGTTTTATTTTGCACTGCCTATTATACTTTTTACTTTGTACTGTATATCATAAGGACAAAGGTATTGAAATATAGGCAACTAATTCATTTAGATCTTTTTAAAATGGTACATAATAGAATAGTCTCATAGCAGCTTTACAGGGTTCTTAAGCTGAACAAGCCGAAGTGGTAAGGATACAACCTGGCATTGGTTTTGTGACTGGTGTGTTTGGCTATCAATTTAAAGATTGTGGGTTTTAATCCCAGGTCCACTTAAGTTACAAATGTGGGTCCTTCAGCAAAACCATTAATGCTAATGTAAATCACTTTGGATAAAGAATCTGCTAAATGACCAAATGTGTCACGATCGTGCGCGCTGTCCGTAAGAGGACGGCACAGCGCGGTGCGGAGTGGTAGTAGGAAGCGAGCCAGGCAACCAGGTAAGCAAACAAATATCTGTTTATTAACTGAACAGCATCATTTCAGCGCCACACCCCCCCATTAATGATGAAGTGGGTGAAGCGGTGAAACGCCAGCATATACTGATCAAGGTTACCCCACCAACACAGCCAAGCCTGAGATCTACATCTTTATCTACAGGGGATTAATTAAACGCAAGATTAAATGAATGTGTTTTTAATTTATTCTTAAGATTAATAGTGATTCAGAATCACGAACAGTAACAGGAAGGCTATTCCAAAGTTCAGGAGCCTTGTGGGAGAATGCTCTTCCACCAGCAGTAATTTTATTTATTCTAGGAGCTAAGAGTAGACCAGCACCTTGAGATCTGAGCTCACGTGTTGGCTTGTACGATTGAATCCGCTCACTCGGATACTGTGGAGCCCGATTATGTAGAATTTTATATGTAAAATAAAATCAAATCAATAAAATTTTGTACTCAATACGAAACTTAACTGGTAGCCAGTGCAAGTTTGATAACACAGGACTGATATGATCAAACTTTCTGGTTTTAGTTAAAACTCTAGCTGCAGCATTTTGCACAAGTTGTAATTTCTGTAATGATTTATTAGAACATCCTGTCAGAAGTGAATTACAATAATCTAACCTTGAGGTAATAAAAGCATGAATTAGTTTTTCTGCATCTTGGAGGGAGAGGAT
>JAFMOD010000249.1:198335-229610 GCA_019802435.1 Corydoras maculifer
CTAGTTTTTAGTTTTTCCATTTGTCAAATTTAGTTTTTAGTTTTTCCATTTGTTCAATGTCTCTCGCTGTCCTACATTGTTGTTGCTGCCTGGCCGCTCAAGGAGGATGAGTCCCCCACTGAGTCTTGGTCCTCCCAAGGTTTCTTCCTTGAATAACAACATAAAAGGGAGTTTTTTCTTGCCACTGTCGCTTCGGCTTGCTCTTTGGGGGTTTAAAGGCATTTCATTCTGTAAAGCTGCTTTGTGACAATGTACTGTTGTAAAAAGCGCTATATAAATAAATAACTTGAACTTGAACTTAACTTGAGAAAAGGATTAAGCAGAAGATAATGACATGAGATGTATTTCTTTCACATGGTGTTGTTATCTCCGCCCTCATACCTGCACAATAGCATATTCTTGGCGTTGGCATATGAGTCACCTCCAGCACCCCAACATTAGTCTACTTTATGTCGAAAGGCGAAAAGGCCCTCTGTACTAAAATGAGCTAATATGTTATATAATGGCAGCATTAGTCTGATCTTTGAGGTAACAGATTTGACTTTACATCTGGATAATTCCATAAATATTGCAGTAAATCACTTGTGTCTCAGATGGAGAAACATAATGGAGCTTTTACTGTTTTGAAATATCTGATTTAATCATAAGTTTTTAGCCGTGCAATTTCGAGTCTCGGACCTGACTATACGTTCAGCAGCGCCTAACAATTAGCTTTTAATAACACTGCTGCTTTTGCTCGTCTCCAGCGCTGCGTTTCATTACATGCATCACTTCACCTTATTAAAGGATGATTGTGTGTTTAGAAACTTCAGCCCCCGTACACACACGCATGAGGTTGAGTGTGCACATACACACACACACACACACATACATTGTCCTTCCTTCCTCTGATTGTAAGCAGCTTGATCTGGTTCTGCGTGGGCAGATATACGTCTTCATTACTCTTCCACAACTGTACGGTGGGTTTATAGATAGCATTAATGCCATAGCTGCAGAACAGGAGGCGATGGAAAAAAATTAGCCGGCATGCATCAAGCGCCGGGGCCTTTTATATCAGTTTCAACCTCGTGGTGTGTAATTATGAACCCACCTTTTATTTATTCCACTAAAAGCACATCCACTAAAAGCTCATCGTGTCCTGGCTGTAAACTCTTTACCAACTTTACCAACGCATTTCATTTCGGCTCCGCTATTTAATCAGGCGTTGTAAACAAGGTCGTGACCTCAACTCATTTACCCAGCAAAGCGGCTTGATTGTATTGTAAATATTGTGAGTGTGATGAAGACATAGGAGGTTTTTTTTTTTCTTCGTCGTTCAGCTGACAGAACAAAGCCTTTGTGCGGTGTGCGCTAATCAAGGCCCACTGGGAATCCTTTAATAACCCTGTTAATTAATTTCATAGGAGAATAGTTAAACTGACTGGTGCTTCGTCCTGCCTATAGGATGAGTGCAAGCTCTGGGTTTTGACCCAATTGTGACAATCTAAGCAAAGGATTTCTCCCAGAGTGCTAGGGTTTGGTGCGTGCATGGTGGCGTGTCTTCATTAGCTTTAATCTCTACTCGAGAGGAATTACTCCAACCTTAATTACGCCCCTGATATTCTGATAAAGCTCTACCTAACAAAACGCAACCTCGCCGTATCAGGTGTCTGTCTCCCAGCTATTTCTGTCTCCCAGCTATTGTTAATTAATTTGTGCTGATAGTGTGATTACAGTCCTATTACAGCTAGTTAATGTGATCAGCTATCTATATCCGAGGATCTGGGATACACATTAAACATGACCTCTTCCAAAATCTGTACTGCTGCACCTTCCAAAAATACCTGCCAGGATGAAAATAGCCAGCTTTAGCCGGATAACTAGAGCTGGAACTGTAAGGCAAAGGTTTTATGTTGGCTTTCAACAATGCAATCGGGTGTGCATGATGGCTGCCATGTGTACACTTGCTCTACTTGACACACTATGCAAAAGAATAGTTGGAGCAGAATAAAGATACAATATGCTCATAGAGGGGTGAAATTTTGAATCACTCACACAGTACATACCGTATAGGGGCAATTTACATGAGGGCAACTTAGAGGAACCAATTCACCTTGCACACCTTTACATTTTTGGACTGTGGGAGGAAACTGGAGAACCTGGAGAAAACCCACATAGACATGGGGAAGGACATGGAAACTCCATTCTGATTGTGATTCGAAACTGAATCTCCAGCACTGAGATGCGGACATGTTAAACATTTGTGCAGCCTAACCACGGTCCGAAAATTACTGATTGATGGGACTTTAGTAACACTGTAGTAACACTGTAGTACGAATGTAATGTAATATCCGTTAATGTAGGTGTGGTGGCATATGGGGGTTGGGGAGGAGAGGCGGAGTCGATGCACTGATTGATTAGCGCACCGGATACAGCTCTGTCTGATGGTTTATGCAGATTTATAAGCTATGACATTATATACCTATGGGTATTCTATAGACATGATGGGAGCAAAACTTTGGAAAGTGGCAGAGAGCATCACCTGTGAGCTGCGTGGACATGGTCTCTAGCAGGGGTAAATGCCCCGACCCAGACATTCAGCTCTTGAGGAGTGGGCAGGGCATGCAGAGGTTCCAGCAACCGTGATTGGAGTGGAAGGCGTCATGGTGTGTTGCTCATCGCAGGAAACGGAGAGGCATGGACGGCACCTGCCGCCTTACTGTGTGGGACCTGATGCTTCTATGTGGCTATTGGTGTGGAAGGGTAGAAGAGCCTACGCTGATTGGGATGGCATAAAAGTGGCCTGCCACTGGAAAGCTGACGTCAGGTAGTTCACGGGCAGACTGGATTGGAGCTGCGTGCATGGAGTCTGGAAGACTTTTTCTTTCCCTCTCTCTGCGGCAGCTCATGCACATAGGCAAGGGCATCTGTTAGGCTCCGTCTAATGGTGTTTGTAGCTTTATAAGCTATGACATCATATCCCAGTGGGAAGAGAGATTCCATGTACCTGACGGGAGTGGAACTTCGGCGAGCGACACCATGCTATTACAGCGGTAGTTTGATGTGATTCTAACTTTTCTGCAATAACGCCCATTGTCTCAGGTCCTCAGCTGTGCCCACCCTTGGCACAGTAAGATTTTTGCCTTACCACCATAGATCGGATTGTGGGGTGGCTTAGTAAACCCATTGGCCACAATTAAGTGCAGGAGTGGCCGTACCTTGTGCTAATTGGGAAAAGTTCACATTTTTAGTGTTTTGAGTACACTTAAACCTGCCAAAGCTAACTTTCAATCTTCTGTCCTCATCCTGCTGGACCTCTTGGCAGCATTCAAAACAGTAAATCATCAGATTCTATTGTCCACTTCATTTAAACTAGACCTAGCTAATATGACAGTTGAATGGTTTTAAACCCAACAGGAAGGACCATTAAAGTGTCATGGAATAGGAATGTTTCTAACTATCACCAAGTACACTCTTGAGTTCTTCAGGGCTCTGTACTTGGTCCCCTCCTCTTTTCATTCATTTCATGACATCCACAGGGTGACGTCATTCAGGCACATGGTTTTTCTTACCACTGCTATGCTGATCGCACTCAGCTTTATTTGTCTTTTGCCCCTGATGACACCACTTGACATCTAAAATCAGATATCCGCCTGCCTCACCAACATATTTGTTTTGATGTAGGCTCATCATCTTAAATTAAGTTTGCCAGAAACAGTGCTTCTCATAATTCCAGGTGAAAAGCTAAACAATTCATCATGACCTGACCTTCCAAATAGCTGGTTCCACAATATTTATTTTATTAATTACTATTAATTAATTATTAATATATTTTTTCAAGTGTTTGTGAATGTGATGTGTTTTGAGATGTTTCTTAAAGATGCTAAGGGCCTCCCACTTACAGGCAGAGTTGGAAAGATTGTTCCACCATTTTGCAGTGGTAAACAATATGGAGTGAGAATTAGCACCACGGTGAGGTTGAAGCAACGTTTATCACTACAGCGCAGTGAAAGAGATATAGATCCAAGCTAAGAAGGGAAATATCCAGAGATTGTCCTGTAGACCAGAGTCAGTGCCTTGTAATGAATGTCAGCAGCTACAGGGAGCCAAATGAAAAAAGATGAGTAGTGGAGTGACATGCGTTCGCTTGGGCTGGTTGAACACAAGACGGGCTGCAGAATTTAGTATCTGTTATAGAGGCATGATTGTGCAAGCTGAGATGACATCAGGTATAAACACTTTGTAGGCTTCGTTCTACTTATGCGTCTTATTACATATTACATATTGGGAATAAGAGAGTCAATGAATTCAATCCCCACACATATTCCATGTTATACATATTGAATCTGTTTTAACAACTGCCTTTCTGGTCCCTGATGGTTCCTATCAAACTGCTTAGTCAACTTTACAAAAATAATGTTTTCTGTCCCTATCAATGACATAATGTTAAACAAACCACAAGCGATGTCTCCCCAGCCTCCACACTACCTCCCTCATATCTCTGAGTTAGCATTTATTTTACTTTAAACAAAACGTAATGCAATTTGTTTTCTTGTTGTTCTGTAACTAATAGCAGGTTGTTGCTGGTGGTTGTGGTGAATTGTAAAGCCCCCATCAAAAATAAAATCAAATATAAAAAAAGATTTCACACACTCAAGATTTCACACATAACTACATTTCCAAATTAGCCCAATTTAGCAGAAACACTGTGAACCTGGCAATTATGCTATTTCAGCAGCAAGCTGATTGAGATGAATAAATGAAAAAATACATATGAAGTAATAAATATATTACTCATCATTACACATCAAACTGACATGAGCTTGTTGAAATTTCCATTTGAAAATCATTGGAATTAATATGTAGTTTCTCCCTCTCACCACAGTACACCTGCAGCCAGTGGCAGATCTTGGTAGTGATGACAGAATCTTGCCACAGGCAGGACAGGACTGCATAGAAAATCAGCATGGTGACATGCATGCCATTGGTTTTCTGGGGCTGTCCATGATATGATGTCAGCATGTAGGTCAATTACCTTGTCGGAGTGGGCGCCCTGATTCTGCTCCGTGAGCTAGGCAAGTTGCAGTGGGTTTGGAAGGGTTTCCACTCCGAAGGGGGAAAAGGGTGTGTGGGTGTTGGGTTGACCTCAGGCATTTCCACAAAGATTATACGTTAGGTGAATTGTATAAGTTTAGCATCAGCACAATAGTGTAATCAGTAATATTAAAAAATGCTTTGAAACGTACCACACTTTTGTTATCTCATTTTATCTCATTATCTGCTGTTTAATCCTCTACTAGGTTTCACTGGGGGTTCCATGCCCATCAAGGGGAGAATGTTTCGGACACTAGGCAAATACACCAAGAGCAAGGCGCCAATTCATTGCTGGGCACACACACTAATTCACACACACACACACACACACACACACATAGAAATTATATGGTGATGTCACGAATCACAATGGTCCTGGTAAGTATAGCGATAACCAGACAGCAGGTTCCAGTAACAAGCGATTTTTTCATAAACAGTAACTCAAACAAATAATCACAACCCCGTAGGACCTGTATTATAGTTACATTTACATTTAGTCATTTAGCAGACGCTTTTATCCAAAGCGACTTACAAATGAGAACACCACAAGTCAGAAGCTATGAAGAAAACCAACTATACTGTAAATTCATCAAACCTGAATGTTATTCGCCCCCCCCCCCCTTTTTTATTTTTTTTTATTATTATTTTTTTTATTACAACAGGTATTTGTTAAAGAGATGCGTCTTCGGTAGTTTTTTAAAACTGTTTAGTGATTCTGCCTTACGGACAGAGTTGGGAAGAACATTCCACCATTTTGCAATGGTGAACGCCACGGAGTGCGAATTAGCTCCTCGGTGAGGTGGAATCGCCAGGCGGCGATCATCGCTGGAGCGAAGAGAACGGCGAAGAGATAGTGGAATCTCTCTCAGTAATGAGAGAGCGGGGGAAGGCTTAAATAACAAAAGACAGGTCATGTGACATGAAGTAATTAACTGAAATCGGGTACAGCTGCATATAAAGGAAAACAAACCAAAACGTGGAATAATGGAACTCAAGTGCAGCACATAAATCCAAAAGAAACCAAATAGTTCAGACTGGAGAGTAGGGAGAATCCTGACAGTACCCCCCCCCCATCCAAGGAGCATGTAAACTAAAAAGTAGCATCCAAAAAGAAAAATGAGGAGGTCCAGGTCCATTGTGGGGGTAACACAGACAGGCAATTACAGTATACAATTACCTGAAGAGAAAATAGAGGGTGATATTGCTAGAGGACAATGTCGAGGCTGGACAAGAGAGAACGAAAGAGCACGTGAGACTGAACAAGCAAGACTAAAAAAGCAAGGGTGATGATTGAGGAGGTCGAGGGTTGAGAGCAGGAAGAGACTGACAATAGCGATGAGCTGGTGGTGGTGGTTTTGAGGAAAAACCACCGGACGCCTCTCCAGGATGGCTTGTCGTCCAACAAGTTGGGTAGGGGCATTTCCTTGTGTTTCTGATGACTCATACAGTATCTCTCCCGGAGGAGAAGGTGGTATCCTCACTATGAACTGGCTCCTTGCTCTCCATAACTGCAGTCTGCACACAAGGTTAGGAAATAGTAAAAGAGTACAAAAACACCAAAACTCCCATAATAAATTCCAAGTCCGGTGTGGAAGATAAACTGGAAAAGCACTGGGTGCTGACCAGGTCATTGGAGACACCCTGCAAACCAGTAGAGGAACAGTGTGCGCTGACCGGGTTGGAGGCGGAACAGTGTGCGCTGACCGGGTCAGAGGCAGCACGAAGACTGGGTGTGCTGAACGGATCGGAGGCGGCATGACAATTGGGTGCACTGACCGAATTGGAGGCGGCACACTGGGTGCGATGACCAGGTCGCTAGCAACACGACTGGGTGCACTGACCCGGTCAGAGGCGGCGCGACAACTGGGTGCGCTGACTGGGCCGCTTGCAGCACGACTGGGTGCACTGACCGAATCGTTGGCGCCACGACTGGGTGCGCTGACCGGATCGCTGGCGGCACGACTGGAACCTGGAGCAATGACCGAGTCGCGGGAGGAACCAAAAGCAACGACCAAGTCGGGAGGAACCTGGTGAGAAAGAAAAATTACAGGAGGCGCTCTGAGCGCAGAATGACTCACAGAGGGTGTTTCGAGCGCAGTATGACTCACAGGGGGCGCTACGAATGCAGTTTGGCTCACAGGGGGTGCTCCGAATGCAGTTTGGCTCACAGGGGACTTACAATGACTGGTTATGAATGAAATTCTACTACAAACTATGTAAGCTCCTCTTTAAATTCTATAACGATCAATGTTGAAAAGTACTAACACTGCTAATCGAATCCCCCTCAAGGGGGCCTCTTCCACTAATTGACCAAAATTACTACACAACTTGCACGAATAGTTTGTATATGAAAAATATGTGTGCATTTTTTTGAAGTGTTTTCTTTTATACGTTTACATTTAAATATTACTTTTGTTAACCTAGTTAAGCAATATTTGGTTGATGGGACATTTTTCTCAGACCCCTAAATGCCTTGAAAAGGCCATGAATGTTGCAAAAAAGCCCCAGTGTTAGTTTTCAAAGGCCCTAAAGGTCTGAAAGTATGAAGCACTTGAACTTTTCAGCTCAAGGACTATGCATTAGCACTTGACAAGAAACACTTGTTCATGTTCTGGATAACTGAAGAAACAGAACAGGCAGAGAAGGATGCAGTGTCTGTTCAAGTTCAATAAATAACCACCGGTAGACAGAAAAAAATGTAGGAAATGTTGTATAGGATTTATTTGCAGTGTGTTTGAGATGGTCTTAATAAACAAGATCACAGTCTTGAGACAAGAGGTCAAATACACAGCACAGTTTAGGTCCCAGATAAACACAGACAGGTCAGAGGCCAATCCATTGAGACAGGGATTAAAACGGAGCAGACAATGGTCAACACATGGCAGAAGAAATGGTCAACAACAAGGGTTATATTAAGGTGAAGGCAAGGACTTACAAAGAACATTGGTGGATAAGGGAAGTTTCTTACAGAGTTACGATGGAGTTAAATCGGTTCTTAACTTTAAACTTTTTTTTTTTTTTAATTGCATCTTTACATTCAGGAGCCATAATAAAAGGCAAAAAATACAAAGCATTATACAGTAATGTAACAAAAGCACAGGTTAATGCAAGATAAACATGCCACAATGGCCTATTCCTTCTCTGAATGGGGGGGGGGGGGGGGGGGGGGGGGGGGGGGGGGGGGGGGGGGGGGGGGGGGGGGGGGGGGGGGGGGGGGGGGGGGGGGGGGGGGGGGGGGGGGGGGGGGGGGCGCCAATCCATCGCTGGGCACACACTCACTCACACAGACACACTCTAAACGGGGCAATTTTGAGAATTCAATTAACTTGATCCATGTTTTTGGACTGTGGGAGGAAACCGGAGAACCCGGAGGAAACCCATGCAGACACGGGGAGAACATGGAAACTCCACCCAGATGGGGATTCGAACCGGGAATCCCTAGCGCTGAGAGGCGAACGTGCTAACCACTAAGCCACCGTGCCGCCCTTCAGGACAGTCAATTAAGAAAAATTGACTGTCATCACCCATGGAGATATAACATTCTTAAAAAATGTTGGGCACCTAGTCATAAATCATAGAACTTATACTAATTAGATGCTTATACTCAAAACAAAAAGATTCTGGCCCAGATCAGATATTTTCATCTGGTCCACATGCTGCATACAGCACATCCGGAAAGTATTCACAGCGCTTCACTTTTTCCACATTTTCTTTCGTTACAGCCTTATTCCAAATTGTATTACATTAATCTCTTTCTACAAAATTCTACACAAAATACCCCATTATGACCATGTTTTCTTCAGAGTTTTGAAAATTTATTAAAAATAAAAAACTAAGAAATCACATTTACATTTACAAGTATTTACAAGTATTTACAAGTATTTACAGCCTTCGCCATGAAGCTCAAAATTGAGCTCAGGTGCATCCTGTTTCCCCTGATCATCCTTGAGATGTTTACAGCTTAAATGGAGTCCTGTGGTAAATCCAGTTGATTGGATATGATTTGGAAAGGCACACACCTGTCTATATAAGGTCCCACAGTTGACTGCATGTCAGAGGGCAAACACGAAGCATAAAGTCAAAGGAATTGTCTGTAGACCTCCGAGACAAAATTGTCTCGAGGCACACATCTTGGGAAAGGATACAAAAAAATTTCTGCTGCTTTGAAGGTCCCAATGAGCACACTGGCCTCCATCATTCATAAATGGAAGAATTTTTGGAACCACCAGGACTCTTCCTAGAGCTGGCCGGCCATCTAAATTGAGCGATCGGGGGAGAAAGGCCTTGGTCAGGGAGGTGACCAAGAACCCGATGATTACTTTGTCAGAGCTCCAGTGTCCTCCGTGGAGAGAGGAGAACCTTGCAGAGGGACAACCATCTCTGCAGCAATCCACCAATCAGGTCTATATGGCAGAGTGGCCAGGCAAAAGCCACTGCTTAGTGAATGGCACAAGGCAGCCCGTTTGGAATTTGTCAAAAGGCACCTGAAGGACTCTCAGACCATGAGAAACAAAATTCTCTGGTCTGGTGAGACAAAGATTGAACTATTTGGTGTGAATGCCAGGCATCATGTTTGGAGGAAACCAAGCACTGCTCATCACGAGGCCAATACCATCCCTACAGTCAAGCATGGTTGTGGCTGCATCATGCTATGGGGATGTTTTTCAGCAGCAGGAACTGGCAGACTAGTCAGGATAGAGGGAAAGATGAATGCAGCAATGTCCTGGATGAAAACTTGCTCCAGAGCGCTCTTGACCTCAGGCTGGGGCGACGGTTTATTTTTCAGCAGGACAACGACCCGAAGCACACATCCAAGATCTCAAAGAAGTGGCTTCAGGACCACTCTGTGATGTTCTGGAGTGGCCCTGCCAGAGCCCAGACTTGAATCCGATTGAACATCTCTGGAGAGATCTGAAAATGGCTGTGCACAGACGTCTCCCATCCAACCTGATGGAGCTTCAAAGGTACTGCAAAGAAGAATGGGCAAAACTGCTTATTGCTGCCAAAGGTGATTCTACAAAGTATTAAGCAAAGGCTGTGAATACTTATGTAAATATGATTTATTTGTTTTTTAATTTTAATAAATTTTCAAAACTCTCAAGAAAACTTTTTTCACATGATCATAATGGGGTATTTTGTGTAGAATTTTGAGGAAAGAGATTAATTTAATACAATTTGAAATAAGGCTGTAACGTAACAAAATGTGGAAAAAGTGAAGCGCTGTGCACTGTGCACTGTACACCGGATGCACTGTACATCTGTGCCTCATTCTGTAGTCCTTGCTATGCCCATATATGGTATTAGTGTGATTTTCAATAGGAAAAATGATTGGGTGTTTTGTAAAATACCGTCCATCGCGTTCTGAACTAAATAAATAAATTCAGAACAAGATATGTTTTAATCTGTGCACATTCTTTTCTTATACATCACAGGATTGTAGGGTTGCAGGGGGTTCCCCATGGCATTCCAGGGGAGAACATTTCAGGCGTTAGGCAGATTGATTGGTGTTGGTTTGCCAATCTATCACATGGCGATAAGTAAAGCAGGGAACTTCCCATATTTGGGCTTTGTGTCTGGAGTGTAGTGATCCTTGGGTGTGGGGATTAGAGAGGTGGAACCGACGGCAATGGCCATTAATTGGGGGTAATTATGCACCTGCTACTGTTTTTGCTAATGATTGGTTTGAAATCCTTATATGTCGGACATGCAGTGGAAATGCTGACTGCAGCAGCGACATAATGTGGGGTGACAGCAGACCCGCCAGTTTTTGGACTTTTAGAGTAAACCAGAGCTTCCACAGACACTGGAAGGAAATAGACTTATGCAAGAATATGAGACAATAGCTTTACTCGTCTACTTGACTCTATTCGGCTCTGACACCCTTACACTTATCAATAACAAATAATTAATTCAGCAATAATTTTACCTTTTAATGTTAGTGTTACCATGCTCACTGTCAACTCATGGCTAATGAAGTGTAAAGATTATGAAGATTTTTTCCCCATGCCAATACAGTCATATTCAATTCCCATGCAGTCTCCTGTCAGCACATGCCTGTACAATGACAGTCCATGGAGGGCCCACAGCTGTCACATGTTTCCTCCATCACACAAGCAGCATCTCCCCCGGTGCCGTCGACCAACTGTGTCTGTGGAGCACCTGACCTGGCCTGCGGGATGAGCTTGCAGGTCTCCTGCGGTAGCATGCCTGCATATTAAACCATAATGTTCGTCACACTCCACAAATGTATTTTTAGGTGTAGTATTTATTCTGAAGTATGTGTTGCTTCCTGGTGAGGCTTGAGGTGGGTCCAATTAAGATTACTTATAAGAAAAGAAGTAGCAAAAGTTACAATTAACCCAACTTTATGACTGAGGTTAGAACACAGGGTTACATGGTTATATATATATATATATATATATATATATATATATATATAGAGAGAGAGAGAGAGAGAGAGAGAGAGAGAGAGAGAGAGAGAGAGAGAGAGAGAGAGGGGACCCCTGGAACAATTAGGTTTAAGGCTTGGAAGGACAAACTCCAGAGCTGAAGGTGGTTCAAAAGAAACCTTTAATGCAAAAGACATCGGGTGAAATCGGACACACTGATGCGATGCAACACGAACATAACATCAAATAATGTTCCAAAACCAAACACTAGAAGAGGCAGGGCATTTTTAAAGATATATAGAGTAGTCACATGATGGGAAACAACTGGATGGTATTGAATGTATTTACCAGTAAATATAAATTAATTAGACAATAAACACACAGCTCCACCAGATTCTGATTCCGGTTTCCTGTTTTTGGTCTCCCCCTACTTCATCCTTTCTATTTCAGTCCGTCGTTTGTGCTAGTTCGTTGCGTTGGTTCTTGTTACCTGACTCTCCCTTGTGTGATTCCCGTTACAGGATTAAGCGCTCTGCAGTGTTATTTGCCCTCTATCTTGACGGCGTCGGCAAACGTCATCAGCGAGTTACGCTGTCATTCTACTGCCGTCTGGCCAGCTCGCCTCGTTTTTTGTGTTTGTGTTTTGTTTTTAGTTCCGCTTTATTTATTATGGAGTTCGCTTTTTGTTCATTAAATATTATTTTGCATTGAACGTTGGAGTATGTTTGTTTTGTTTACTTTGCACGCACTTTGCGTGAGAGTAACCAACGGCAGCTATGGATCCGGCTAATCCCCTGGACCCGTCCCTTGCGCTATGTGAGCAGGGACATTTTTTGGGGGAGCTTCGGCAGGAGATTAGCGAGCTTACTCACGCTATAAGTGTGCTTATGGATCAGCAAACCCGACTGGAACAGGGATTTTCTAAAAATGCCGCTATGCCGAATGCCGGGAGTTCTACCAACACTTCCGAAGATCGCCTTCGTCATCTCTCGTTGACGAGGCCATGCTAGTAACTGGGGATCGGCTCTCTGGAACGCTTGCACAGCCGAATCAAGCATCTTCGCACTGTTTATGGAATGTTTTTGCAGCACGTTTTTTCACCCGTGTAAGGGACATGCGGTGGGAGATCTCCTGTTCGAAGGAACCTGATCCGTCGCCGACGATGCGCTGGAGTTCAAGACGCTTGCAGCTCATAGCGGCTGGAATGAGCTGGCCCTTACGGTAGCCTACCGCTCTGGATTAAGGAAGGAGCTTGCTGCGGAGCTACTTTTTAAAGACGAGGGTATGTCCCTCTCCGAACTCATAACTACCACTATTTGGTTGGATCAGCTCTGGCAATCTAAGAAGGGATTGTCCTCGCTTCCGCTCACCACGGCCGCAGCTACACCTTCTATGGCGGATTTGGAGAGTCCTATGCAAGTGGAGTCTATTCGGCTTTCTGCTAGCGAGAGGAGTAGTCGCATCTGTGGACAGTTGTGTTTATATTGTGGTGGAAATGATCATTTGTTGGACCAATGTCCCACTTGTCCTTCCACTAGGGGCCGTGGTTCAGTCACTAGGCTTAGGGCCATTACCTCTTCCCAGGATTCTGTGGTGGTGAGCATGATTCATTTGCAACAACCATTTTTACTGCCTGTTAATTTAATGTTCTTAGACAAATATATTTTTACTACTGCATTACTGAACTCTGGGGCTGAAGGGAATTTTATGGATTCTTCTTTTGCTGATAAGTGGGGTATTCCTAAAACTAAGCTTACGCATTCCATCCGGGTTAGTTCCGCTGATGGTCGCCTGCTGCACCCTGGTACCATTTCACATTTGACAGTGTCTTTGTAAATTGTCTGTGAGTGCTCTTCACACTGAGGATCTGACGTTTCTCCTTCCTAGTTCCTAGTGGTGTCCCATCTGACTACTTGGAATTGGCTCAGGTATTTGGTTCCTCCACATTTTCCACGCTTCCTCCTAAACATGTTTCCGACTGTGCCGTTGATCTTATTGAGGGGCCAAATTACCTCGTGTAAGTCCATACCCCTTAACTTAAGCTGAGAATAGAACTATGCATGAGTATATCGAGGAATCGCTTCAACAGGTCATTATTCGGCATTCTAAATCCCTGTTTGCATCTGAATTTTTTTTGTTGTACCCAAGAAGGATTCTGTGACGCACATGCGGCATTGGTAAATGTGAGTGTTCTGAACAGCCACACGAGATGAAGCATAAAGTAAGAGCTTTATTTACACTACGAAAAAAGAACTGAAAGAAAACCTGGCTCGATGGCCGAAACAAACAAAACCCAGAACTATCACAATAAAGCAAATCATAAACAAGGCGACAGTACCGAAGGACAAGGCGAGAGGATCGTAAAACAGGAACGGAGCAGGAGGTTAATACACAGATGATCAGAACAGGAGAACGCTGGATTGGACACGGAGACATAAAGGTACGATCAGACAATCTGGCAATGCGGTAGAGGAACTTGGGGGTATTTATAGGAAGAGATGAAATGAAGAGGGCTTGGAAGGCGGGAAAGTAGGAGATCGTGACAGCACCCACCCCTCAATGACCGCCTCCTGATGGTCCCTTGGGCTTCTCCGGATAAGTTCGGTGAAAGTCCTTAATCAATTGGAAGTCGAGGATAGCAGAACAGGGAACCCAGGATCGCTCCCCGGGACCATCACCCTCCCAGTCAACAAGGTACTGGATGCCACGACCCGTCGACAAGAGTCCAGAAGGCGGTGGACCGCGTAGGCAGGACCACCATTGATGACCCGGGCAGGCAGTGGGGGTCTGGTAGGAAGACAAAGAGGAGAAGTGCGTAAGGGTTTAATCTGTGAGACGTGGAATGTAGGGTGAATCCTTATGTGCGAGGGAAGGACTAGGCGGACGGTCATGGGACTGATGATCCTGGCAATGCGGTAGGGACTGATTTAACAGGGTGCCAGCTTGCGTGAGGTAGAGCGAAGAGGAATGTTTTTTGCCGAAAGCCACACTAATGGTCCTGGTTTGTAACGTCAGCCTCCAGATTCTTTTGAAGCGACGCATGTGATGAGTTAACGAGGGGACCGCTATCTCAAGTTCCTGTTCAGGAAAGAGAGGAGGTTGGTAACTCAGGGAAACTTCAAAGGGGGAGCGTCCAGTAGTCGCAGATTGGTGAGAATTTATGGCATATTCCACCCAGGGAAGGTGGGTGTTCCAAGACCTTGGGTTGACTCGTTGCAAGGTGGCCTCAAATACTTGATTAGCCCTCTAGGACTGGGCGTTTCACTGGGGGTGGAAGCCGGAAGAGAGGCTGACGGAGGCTCCCAGACTTTCACAGAAAGAACGCCAGACACTGGAGGTAAACTGGGAGCCTCGATTTGAAACAATGTCCAAAGGGATGCCATTAATTCGAAACACCTGATCGATAAGGACATAAAAGGTCTCCAAGGCGGATGGAAGCTTTGGCAGCGCAGCAAGATGGACGGCCTTGGAGAAACGGTCGACGATGGTGAGTATAGTAGACTTACCATGGGATTCAGGCAGGCCCGTGACAAAATCCAATGCAATATGGGACCAAGGGCGGCCGGGTATGGGAAGAGGCTGGATGAGACCGGTAGGTGGCTGATGAGAAGCATTGC
Organism: Corydoras maculifer; assembly: GCA_019802435.1. Lineage (NCBI taxonomy): Eukaryota > Metazoa > Chordata > Actinopteri > Siluriformes > Callichthyidae > Corydoras > Corydoras maculifer. The sequence continues at coordinate 213,415 of JAFMOD010000249.1, forward strand.
ATTGGACGCAGGTCGAGCAGGCAGCGTCATATTCCTCTACATCCCGTCTCAACGTAGGCCACCAGAAGCGTCGACCCAGGAGACTTAAGGTGCGTGTAACTCCAGGATGGCCGGAGAATCAGGAGTCATGAGCCCATCTGAGAACTGCCGAGCGAGCTGAGGCTGGGATGTAAAGCGCTCGTTTAACAGAGCGGTACGGATGGTGTCAAGAATCTTTCAAGTGACATTGGCAATCACCTTTTCCGTGGGAAGAATCGGTTCTTTCGATTCGGGGGCCTTATCCTCCTCTTGGTTGAAAATCATGAAAGAGCGTCAGGCTTGGTGTTACGGCTGGCAGGGCGGTATCAGGGTAAAATGAAACTGAGAAAAGAATAGAGCCCACCGGGCCTGGCGAGAATTAAGCCTCTTGGCGGACTGGACATAGGCCAGGTTCATATGATCCGTCCATACATTAAAAGGATGTTCAGCCCCCTCTAGCCAATGATGCCACTCCTCGAGGGCCAACTTGACCGCAAGTAGCTCGCGATTCCCCATGTCATAGTTCACTTCTGTGGGGGACAGTTTGTGGGAGAACAAGGCGCAAGGATGAAGTTGGTTATCGTTCCCGGTCCGCTGAGAGAGGACCGCCCCTACGCCTGTATCCGAGGCATCAACTTCTACAATAAACTAAAGTGAGGGGTCGGGTTGAACAAGGATCAGAGCCGTGGTGAACCTTTTCTTGAGTTCCTGGAATGCTTCTTCAGCTGCAGATGTCCATATGAACGGAGACTTAACAGAAGTGAGACGGGTGAGTGGGGTGGCGATGAAGCGGCGGTAGATGTTAGCAAACCCTAAGAATCTTTGGAGCTGTTTGCGATCCAAAGGTGTAGACCAATCAATGACAGCACAGATCTTATCGGGGTCAGGCTTGACCTGGCCAGGTTCCAAAATGAAGCAGAGGAAAGGCACAGACTTGGAATGAAAAATGCATTTTTCAGCCTTGACAAATAAACGGTTCTGTAAGAGTCGACTCCGGACCTGTTCCACATGGTGAAGGTGTTCCTCCAAATAAGAAGAGAAGATCAGAATGTCATCTAGGTAAACGAAGACAAAATGATCGAAGAAATCCCGGAGCACATCATTGACCAGATTTTGGAAGACCGCAGGAGTATTAGTCAGCCCAAATGGAAGTACGCAGTACTCAAAGTGGCCAGTTTGGTCAATACCTTGGAGCAATGAATGGCTTCAAACATATTGGAGATAAGGGGAAAAGGATACTTGTTTCTTACAGTTATCGCGTTGAGACTGCAGTAATCAATGCAGGGCCTTAGAGTGCTGTCCTTCTTTTACACAAAAAAGAACCCCGCTCCGAGGGGCGAAGACGATGGACGGATAAGCCCTGCGGCCAGACATTCGGTGATGTAAACCTCCATAGCCTCCCGTTCAGGTCTACTGAGGGAATACTGGCGTGTCGAAGGTGGGGGAGCCCCGGGAAACAGATCAATGGCGCAATCATATGTTCGATGAGGCGGCAGGGTCTTGGAGCACTCCTTATCGAATACTTCCTGTAGGTGATGATAAACAGAGGGAACGGTAGTGAGGTCGATATGAACCGGAACTGAGGCAGCAGGAGAGAAGACGTGGGTATGGGCGCTGCCCAAACAACTCTCATGGCATTGCTCACTCCACTGGGTTACAGTGTTATGTCTCCAGTCAAATGTGGGAGAGTGTTGTTGTAGCCAAGGAAACCCAAGCACTGGAGAATGGGAAGTCTGGATGACAGACAATCTGATGTGATCGTGTGAGTGATGTGAGCTAGGGTTTTACCATCCAAGGAGATGGTAAAACCCTAGCCCGAATGGGGCTAGAGAGGGCCTCGAAAAGAAAACCCTCTTTACGAGCAAAATTCAGATCGATGAGATTAGTCTCAGCGCCAGAATCCACTAGGGCTGATACCTGAAGAGTGCCACTGGGTAGATAGAATGTCACTGGAATGGAAAGACGTGATGGTGGAGAACGTTCCGGACCCGTCAGTGTACTCACTTTGACTAACGGTTCCCCCCGTTTAACCGGAGCTTGCATTCGGCTCGTAGATGATCTGCCCCGCCGCAGTAGAGACATAGTCCTGCTCGGATCCAGCGGTTGCGTTCCTCTGTAGAAAGATGGTATCGCCCAATCTGCATAGGTTCAGCCGGAGAAGTAACAGGAGGAGAGCCAGTAGAGGTATGACTGGTGGTCTCTGGGTTGAGGTTTAAGGCTTGGTTGATGCCTGGGGTTCGTTGGCTCTCGTGGAGGCAGTTGCCAATACATACAGTCAGGTCTATAAGTCCTTGCAGGTTGGTGGGGTTGTCCCGTGTCGCGAGCTCGTCCTTGAGACGGTCGTTTAAAGCACGACGGAAAGCTCCCTTCAGGGCAACATCATTCCATCCTGACTCGAACTCTGCCACAGAACGGCTTCCCTGGAGTAGACTGAGCAGACAGGTGGAAGCATCACCAGCATAATCCGTGCGGTCGAAAACAGCCCTGATCTGGGCCAGAAACTGATCGTATGTGCCGACAGTGGGATCAATCTGAGCAGCTTCGGCCCACGAGAGGGCGCGATCACGCAACGCAGTAGGATGAAAGCAATCTTGGATGAATCATGCATAATTAATTGAGGTTGATGGCTGAAGACCAATCGGCGCGGGGAGGCGGGGCCGGTTGAGCGGAAGTAGGCGCGGATGCCGTCGCTGCCGATGGAACAGTCGAGAGCTGCGTAACTTGCCGGGTAAGTTCGCGCACTTGAAAAAGTAATTCCGGGTTCTGTTCCAAAAGACTCATCAGAAGGTTCTCATGTCGGTTGAGTCTTTCTTGATTCTCGGCCGGCGAAGCCGCGGCTCGGTTAGCTTCGGACATGCGCTCATTCGGTTGCTCCGTAGTGGCCAGATTGTGCTGTGATGCACATGCGGCGTTGGTGAATGTGAGCGTTCCGAACAGTCACACAAGACAAAGCGTAAAGTAAGAGCTTTATTTACACTACAAAAAAAGAACTGAAAGAAAACCTGGCTCGATGGGGGAGGTACTGTCACAACGGCTCCCTCTAGCGTCTCTTCTGCGACACCTGGTGGTGGTTCGGTGGGTGGCATTGCGCAGACTGTGTCTTGCTCCAGGTCACCGGAATTCTGATTCCGGTTTCCTGTTTTTAGTCTCCTCCTACTTCCTCCTTTCTATTCCAGTCCGTCGGTTGTGCTTGTTGGTTCTTGTTACCTGACTCTCCCTTGTGTGATTCCTATTACAGGATTAAGTGTTCTGCAGTGTCGTTTGATCTCCATTTTGACGGCATCGGCGATCGTCGTCATCGCAGTCATTCTACTGGCGTCACTAATTAGTGAGCTTTTTTGTGTTCGTATTTTTTTTTTTTTGTTCCGCTTTATTTATTTTGGAGGTCGATTTTTGTTAATTAAATACTATTTTGCATTGAGCGTTGGAGTACGTTCGTTTTGTTTACTTCGCACGCACTGCATTCGTGACACACAGATTAACAAATAACAACACCAGTAACAGTGGTGGCTTGGTGGTTAGCACGTTCGCCTCTCAGCCCTAGGGATTCCCGGTTCGAATCCCCATCTGGGTGGAGTTTTCATGTTCTCCCCGTGTCTGCGTGGGTTTCCTCCGGGTTCTCCGGTTTCCTCCCACAGTCCAAAAACATGGATCAAGTCAATTGATTTCTCAAAAATTGCCCCATATAGAGTGTGATTGTGTGAGTGAGTGTGTGCCCAGCGATGGATTGTTGCCCTGTCCTGGGTCTATCTGCCCAGCGCCCGAGACGTTCTCCCCTGGATGGGCATGGGGAACCCCACTGCGACCCTAATAGAGGATAAAGCAGGAGATAATGAATGAATGAATGAACACCAGTAACCAATAGCGGGTGCTGTTGTGTCATTCCGAAAGTAGCAGTAATAAGACCAGCGGCCAGCAGAGACACAATAATATAGAAGGACCATCATTTTCTTTTGGAAATATGACCGTATAATTAATCTTCCTACGTATATGTATGATAGATGAATTATGTATGGACTTTTTCTTCATAAGCCTATAAGCCTGTTGTTGTATGATGTCCTAATATTCTTCCCAAGTGGCATGGGACAGTGTTCTAATATTTAGTCCACATGTGTTGTGGGGTGGTGTCCTAATATCTTGCCCACATCAATGGCATCCTAATATCTTGTCCACTTGTAATACATGGGATGGGGTAGTAATATCTTGTTCACATGAATGATGTCCAAATATCTTTGTCCACAAATGGATGATGTCCTAATAGCTTGTCCACATTAAATGGTGCCCTAATATCTTGTCCACATAAATGGCTTCCTAATTTCTTTTACACAAGTGATGGCACCCTCATTTTTTGTGTCATGGTATAGTGTCCTAATACGTATTTTTTAAAGAGGTTGCAAGTCTCCCTTCATCAGAGGGCGCTATAAAAGCTCATCATCCTCCATCTCATCCTTTCCTGTCTTCCTCCTCCATCATTCAAGCCACCTCCAGGTTCTCCCTCATCACATCCATTGTCCTCCTTATTGGCCTTCCTTTTCTCCTCATCATCTCCTCTTCCGCACATGCTCAGACCATCATCCTGCCTCATTAACTCTGTCTTAAAAGCACCCTCCTCGAAAAAAAACTCATTCTTAATCTTGTCCATCCTCCACATTCCCATCGAGAATTGCAGCATCTCCATCCCAGCCTTCCAGTTCCAGCCCTCATCCAACATTGTTGTCTCCCAACTCTAACTGCAGGAAGGGTTTATTTCAATGACCCTTTTATCTGAATTAGTTTGTAAGAGTGATGCTACGTGGTAGAGCAGAGCACAACTACTCCTAAAAAAAAAGGTGTTGAACTTTTATTGAGTAAGCTAAATGGCTTCATCATGGATAAAGATAAAAAAGGAAATGATTTTCTATTGTACCTGTGTGGGTGTGAATAAGCCTTAGAGTCTGAAAATCTAAAAATGGTGCAATAGATCATCTTTATTAAAAACCAGTCTACAGCATACATGCCTGTGTGTTCACATTTTAAATTCAACGCACTTACAAGTCAGCAGTTTCGTCTCGTCTCCCTCTTCTCTTCTGTTGATGACAAGCACGGCAAAAATATATTATTAAACAATATGTAATGCATAATGACTGCTTGGTCTTATCTTACACCCTACCTTACGCAGGGCACTTCGCGATGCTCATTACTATCTTGCACCCATTGTGGGCAATGGATTGTGTATAAAAAGTAGTGGTGGCTGCAAAAAACATCACTGACATACTGACATAAAGATCCAATAGTTGTTCTCTTTAAATAAAAAAATTTAAATCTAACCAAGAACCAATCCATCCATTTTTTATCTTCTGCTTAATCCTCCACTAGGGTCACGGGGGGGGGGGGGGGTTCCCCATGCCCATCCAGAGGAGAACGTTTCAGGCGCTGGGCAGATACCCAGGACAGGACTCCATCAATCACTGGGCACACTCACTCACACAGACAAACACACACACACACACACACACAAACACACTCTATACAGGGCAAAAATTTTTGATGACCATTGGTCTACGATATATTGTGTGTTTTCCATGAACAGTAAAATTAAGAATCTCACAGACCAATGCATTTAGTCTAGGTAACTGCTATGCTGAAACAGCAAACTGCTAAAGTCAGAGCGCACCTGGTTCTTATAGGGCAAGTGACATGCCATGGTTCTTAAATATCATGCTCAAAACACACCCATTAAAAATTAAGAGAGAAATTACATGCCTTTTGCACGTGACATTGTTAAAGATTTCTAAAACTAGGCTCAGTAGAATTATTGAAAAGTTTTCAAATCTGTGCCTGTAAGAGAATATTTAGCTTTGAAGAATTAACCATATTAAAGACTGTATCTTTTTTCTAGTGACTTTAAGGATTAGAAAGATAAATGTATATTTAATTTGTGCTGCTGTCTTTCTGATGCTCTACTTGCGACTCTGCAGGTTTTGCACATGAATATTAAATGAATAGGATTATCCTTAGTTGCAGGAGACCGGCTGTTTGTACAAAACCCAAGCCAGAGGGCTAGACAAGAAAAAAGAGCCGCTCTGAAAATTTTCTTGGGTCAAACGCAGGCAGGGGTCACACCCCTGTCAGACATGGTTATATCTGTAATTATTATCCTAAAGTACCATGCAGAGGTCAAATACTGGGAATAAATAAGGATCTGTATTTTTTCCAACCTCTCAGCTCATGATTTACTATGATGCCAGATAAACAGCACTAATTAGTGAGTGGTGTCTGATAGAGTGTGGTTAGCGGCAATGCTCTTGGTCGATCTTATTAATGAGAATTACATAAATAACTAATGCTACTATGGTTCCTGACAAATGTGGGGCAGAAATACTATTACAACAACTGCAGAGGTCAAACAATACAGATCAAATGCTCGATCGAAGCTGGATTATACTGGTTTGTACTGATTTATAGAAAATGTCAGCACGCCAACATAATCAGTACTTAACGCCAAAATTATCAGTATTTAAAGTACTTAGAGTACTTAAAATATCCTTAATATATATATAACTTTGACGCTTGATTTTGCTGTGCTTCAACACTCCCATCACCGCCACCCTCAGGAGGTAGAATGATGAATGATGATGCTGAATGATGATGCTGAGTAAAGATCCTGAAGTAAAAGGACAATTTTATGATATCATGAAGCTGAATAGTAATATCATGTGATGATTCTAAGTGACAAATCTAAAAAAAGTATAAAGCTGAGTTATTAAGCAGAGTCTTAACAGCCAATTAAAATTAAAGTAAGCATTAAACTAAGCATTAAAATGAAGTGATGGTCATAAATTTTATTTATTTTGAATGAAGTGATCAAGCTGAGCAATGAAGCTGAAGAAAGATGCTGTGTGATGAAGTTTAATGAGGACACCAAGCAATGAAGTATAGTGTGATCCTTAGTAATGTGTGATGAAGCTGCTTGATCATCAATGATCTGTCATGTTTGTTTTGGTCACGTGGTGTGGGTTGGTCTGTGTGTTCACGCCCCTGTAATTATGCACACCTGGGATTGATCACGTTTTTGTTATTTAAACCCTGCACGCCCTCCCCTCACCGCCAGTTAGTCTTGTGCCACGCCTGTGCTAGCCCTTACTCTACCAGCTCCCGTCTCTGTTATGGAACGCGCCTTGTTGCCTCGCCCTGTTTTGCTGTGTCTCTTTTTTGTGTGTGTGCAGTTCATCGCCTGCCTTCCCCACTACGCAAAGTCCCCTTCACTCCGGTTTGGAACAAGACACCTTCTGACGTCAGGCTGAGTCATTCGCTGCGTCTGACATCATCATCCACTGCCTCATGTTTGCCTATGTTGTGTCTGTGCTCCCAGTACTGTTCCCCTCTGTTGTGGAAATAAACCCGGTTTTGTTCCTGATCTCTGTTTCAGTTTCCATCTCTCCTAGTAGCGAATCCGCCTCGCCCGGTCAACCGACCGTAAAATGATCATTAAGAAATCAGAGTGATCCTGTCACGATCGGGTGCGCTGTCCGTACGAAGGGGCGCAGTGCGGTGCGGTGAAGTTGTAGTAAGCGAGCCAGGCGACCAGGAAAGCAAACAAATAGCACTTTTATTTGCTGCACACAGCGGGAATGCCACTGAAGGCACGACGAGATGTGCCGGAAGCAAAACACATATAAACAAACTACACAGCAGGAACGCCGCTGAAGGCGCGGTGAGATGTGCCGGGAGCAAAACACAACTAAAATGGTACATGATAGAATAGTCTCATAGCAGCTTTACAGGGTTCTTAAGCTGAACAAGCCGAAGTGGTAAGGATACAACCTGGCATTGGTTTTGTTTTATCGTGTGTTTGGCTATCAATTTAAAGGTTGTGGGTTTTAATCCCAGGTCCACTTAAGTTACAAATGTGGGTCCTTCAGCAAAACCCTTAATACTAATGTAAGTCACTTTGGATAAAGAATCTGCTAAATGACCAAATGTGTCACGATCGGACACGCTGTCCGTAAGAGGGCGGCGCAGCGCGGTGCGGAGTGGTAGTAGGAAGCGAGCCAGGCGACCAGGTAAGCAAACAAATATCCATTTATTAACTGAAGGCAGCGGGAACGCTGCTGAAGGCACGGCGAGACGTGCCGGCAGCAAAACACCTATACACAAAAACGAGACAGCGGGAACGCTTCTGAAGGCACGGCGAAACGTGCCGGGAGCAAACTTAACAAAAACCAGTAATCCAAACCAAACGCAAACACCCGACGTAACATCCCTGTATACGCTAAAGCACATAAATAAGCAAAATGCTGGCCACACGTGATCAGGTAGGACCCAATCCCAGCTCAAGGAGATAGGGCCCTACCTATGGGAGCCCTAAACGGCTAACCCCGAAACACGGAAGACAGGGGGGAGTGGCCCAGCCCTCCCAACCTGACATATCGCCCCCCCAAAAACAACCGGGGGGCAAAGGCTCCTGTGGAAACGAGAAAGAGAGGGAAAAAAAACAAGAGGGGACTCGAGGACAGCGAGGAGACCCCTAGAGGGTGCGGGGGCGATGTAACTGCGAGTGCTGTGGCGCGGTGCACCCATGTGAGGGTGCGGGCGTCGTGACCCCTTGTGAGCTTGAGGTGCACGTGACCCCTTGAGGACGCAGGGGCGTCGTGACCCTAGAAGGGCGCGAGGGCTACGTGACCCCATGAGGCAGCGGAGACGACGTGACCCCTTGTGGTTGCGGGGGAGACGCAACCCCTTGTGAGTGCGAGGGGGACGGGACCCCTTCAGAGCTACGCAACCCTTTGTACATGCGGGGTTGACGAGGCCTCTTGTGAGCGCGAGAGGGACGTAACCTCTGGAAAGCGCGAGGAGGACGTGACCCTTTGAGGGTACGGGAACGCCTTAACCCTTTGAGTGTGCGTGGACGGCAAGACCCTTTGAGAGTATGAGGAGGGCGTGACCCCTTGAGCATGCGGAGGTGGCACGACCTCTTGTGAGAGCGGCGACGCCGTGACCCCTTGAGAGCGCAAGGGCGACGTGACCCCTTGAAGAGGCGGGGGCGACGTGAACCTTGGTGAGCGCGATGGCGCCTTTGTGAGCATGAGAGGGACGTGACCCTTTAAGGGTACGGGAACGCTGTAACCCCTTGTGTACGCGAGGGTGGCGCGACCCCTTGAGTGTGCGTGGGTGACCTGACCCTTGGTGAGCGCGGCGGCTGTGCGTGTGGGAGACGTGTTCCCTTGGGAAAGCGGGGGAGACATGACCCCATGTGAGCGCGAGGGCAACAGAACCACCACGTGGACTCCGGTGCGGGAGAGCCAAACGCGGACTCAGAGACCCGAGGAACAAATGCGGGTTCGGAGACCGGAGAGAAAAACGCGGGTTTAGGGACCGGAGAGACAAACACGGCCGCAGGGGAGACCGGGGTAGACGGGACCGCAGAAGTGAACCGAGTGAACGCCGAAATGACCAGAGTGGACGCAAAGGTGAACCGAGTGGACGCAAGGTGAACACGGTCTTTGCCCAAGAGCAGGGTAACCGGCACAAAGTCCCAGGAGAACCAATCAGTCCTCAAAACCTCCAGTCCAGCGAACACCTTGTCCGGAGCGGGTGGCACATTGTCCTTAGCGAGTGATGAGTTGTACATATTAAAGGGCAAATAGACCAGCGCGGAGGCATTACAGTCCAGAGCGGACGTGGTATGGTCCAGAGCAGGGGTTAACTGATCCTGTGCGGGGACCACAGAAATCCACTGCCTCCCCACCGGACCACTGGACTGCACTCTAGGGGATGCACTGATTACCACGCCACAACACCCAGTCTCCCACCTCTCCGCCACCTGGACACAAAAGGAGAGAATTAAACCGAACCGAATTGAGCACCGAACGCACCCTACACTGATCACGGACGGCTTGGGACTGGAAGCGATCGACGCAGACCAGCAATCTTTACCTGGCTCGATGCCCCGGACCCTGCAAGACGTGCAAAAGACGCGGCGTGGATCACTGGCGACACGGCATGGATCAGGGGGCGGGCCGCTAGTGGCGCTGAGCGGGATGACAAGCGCCTCGCGCTCAGCGTGGAGCGGTAGGGTGATCATGCGGCGTGGGTTGCTCGCGGCATGCGCCGGATCACCGACAGAGGGCGGCTAAACGCTCGTGACGCGCGGCGAATCCCAGGACCGACCACGGTCGGAGCGGGATGGCTCGCGGAGCGAACCACCGATGACCAGCGGCGGAACGCAGGCTGCGAGTGGCGGCTCGCAGAAGCCGAGCGGGGAAACGCTCGTGGGAAGCGGCAGAACGCTGACGGCGCGTGGCTGCCTACAGGGCGGATTACCGGCGTAGCGTGACGACCTGCGGAGCGGTAGGCCGGCGACGGGCGGCGGAACACTGGCGGTAGGCGGCAGCTGGCAGAAGGTCTCGCTGACGGCGAGCGGAGAGGCCCTAGCGGTGCGGCGCGGCTTAATACGTAGGCAGAGCGGCTCGAAGACCGCTTGCTGACTGCCCGCGGAGGCACGCGATCGGGGCACAGCGGGACGGAAGACAACGTACCAATGCGCAAACTGCGCCGCGGCTCATGCAGAGGCTCACTGCCAGCACAGAGCAACTCGCAGGGAGGAACGCGCGGAGAATCGCGAGGAGCATCACGAGGAACATCGCGAGGAGAAACACGCGGAGAAACGCGCGGAGAATCGTGCGGCGAAGCGCACGGAGAAACACGCAAAGAACCACACGGAGAAACACACAGAGAATCGTGCGGCGAAGCGCGCAGAGGATCCATAGCGGCGAGAAAAAACTCGCAGAGCCAGTGGGCTGTGGAGCCGGGAGGCTCGCACGGAGGATCGCGCGAAGAGACACGCGGAAGCTCGCGCTGAGGCAAGCTGAGGTGAGGCAGACGTCCCCTGTGGCCACTAGGCCTTCGGCCCACCTCAGCGCAGGTCTCAGGAGTCAGGAGAGGTAGAATTGCACCCTCTCACGCTCCGAAAGCTCCCGACTGGTCACCACTTCGAACACCCTGCGACAGCTGATAATCTAAGGCAGTGGCTTCAAAGCCACCCCGTCACAGGGTGCCGGGAGCTTAATCGGGGCTGAGAGAGGGAGCACAATCTCCCCATAATCCGGGACCTGGTCGATTCCCCTTATCGCTCCAACCTCCGGGGAGCGAGCACTGCAGCAGAAATAAGATGGCGGGGCTAGCGTAGGGGAAATGACTATTGGCGGGGCTAGCGCCAGGTTAAAGTAGCCGGGATGCTGCAGCCGGGGACTCGACTAATGGCGGGGCTAACGCCGAGATAATATAGCCAGTGCTGTAGTCGAAAAATGCGGCTAATGGCGGGGCTAGCGCCGAGTTAAAGTAGCCGATGCTGCAGCCGGAGGATGCGGCTAATAGCGGGCTAGCGCCGAAGCTAACGCTGCTAACACGTTCAAACAGCCGGAACGGACCGAAAGGTGGGGAACGCGGCCGCAGAGAAATATAGAAATGTAGAGCACTTACCCAGATGATAGCTTCTAGACTTCACAGGGGTTTTGGAGGCCAGCATTACTGTCACGATCCAGCGCGCTGTCCGTACGGAGGCGGTGCAGCTCGGTGCGGTGAAGTTGTAGTAAGCGAGCCAGGCGACCAGGTAAGCAAACAAATAGCACTTTTATTTGCTGCACACAGCGGGAACGCCGCTGAAGTCACGGCGAGACGGGCCGAGGGCAAAACACATATAAACAAACTACACAGCGGGAATGCCGCTGAAGGCATGGCGAGACGTGCCGGGAGCAAAGCACAACTACAATAACCAAACAGCGGGAACGCCGCTGAAGGCACGGCAAGACGTGCCGGGAGCAAACACAAACCAAAATTAACTAAACCCAACCGAACCAAAATACCCGACGTGGCACGTAAGCGTACATACACTGCGACATGTACATACACCCGCAAATGCTGGCCACACGTGATCAGGTAGGACCCAATCCCAGCTCAAGGGGATGGGGCCCTACCTACGGAAGCCCTAAACGGCGAACCCCAAAACACGGGAGACAGGAGGAAGTGGCCCAGCCCTCCCAACCTGACAGATCCTCAATGATGAGTGACGATCTGAGTGATCCTCAATGAAGAGTGATAAAGCTACTTCATACTCTATGATAAATGATAAATCTTGGTTATTAACAAGGGCACTAATATGATGTCTGATGATAAGTGATCACGGGATGAAGCTCCGTGCTGCTCAATGATGAGTGATGTATCTGCATTATCCTAAATGATTATTAATGAATCAGTGTCACCCTCAATGATGAGTGATAAATCTGAGTGATCCTCGATGATTAGTAATGAATCTGCATGATCCTAAGTGATGACTAGTAAATCTGTGTGATCCTCAATGATTAGTGATGAATCTGCATGATCCTCAATGATGAGTGATGAATTTGCATAGTCCACATGATGAGTGAGGAAGCTGAGTTATGATATTGTGTAATAAATCTACATGATCATGTTTAATATTGATGTTTGAGGATGCACCTAATAGTCTAACAATGAACTTCAATGATAATGCAGTGTGATGAAATGTGATGAACTTGATGAACAATGACGCTGTTATGGTCGGTCACGGAGGGGTGGTGCTCCCTGGGTAGCTCCGCCCCTTATTTAGTCTGGTCTCCATGCCCCTGTTTGCTTTGTTATTGTCACGTGTTGTGTGTAGGGTTTTATGTCATGCTTGGTTATGGTATTGTGTTGGGGGGTAGGTCTTTACGTCAGGTTTTGTTATTGTCACATGGTCTGGGTTTGTCTGATTGTTAACGCCCCGTAATTATGCACACCTGAGTTCCCCTATTACTGTTCCCTATTTAAGCAGCTCACTCCCGTCACTCTGGGCTAGATGGTCTTGGTTTGTGCACCTACCCTTGCTACGCCTCGTCCACTCTGGCCCAGACCCCTTGTCTCCAGTTCTCCGCCTTGCCTCGCCTCGCCTCGTTCTCGCCTCGCCCTGTTTAGCCTCGTCCTGTTCGCCTCGCCCTATTGAACCTCGTCCTGTTACACCTCGTCTCGTTGGTTTTGTGTTTGTGTCTTTGTATTGCAGTGCACCGTCCTGCCGCTGTTGCCCGGTGTTTAGCCACACTCCACCCTGTGCGTTCCTGCGGATTGGAACACGTCCCCGCTGATGTCAGACGCCGACTACGTCGTGACGTCAGACCCCAGCTCCGCAGCCCCTGTGTTCATGTTATGTTCCCTGAAGTACTGTTTACCCTTGTGTGTGGCTAAATACACTTTTGTTGGAAACTAATCCCCGCCCCCGACTACGTCTTTCTGAGTAGCAGATCCAACCCACTCCGACCGGTTCCTGGGAACCGTAACATTACCATCTAGCCAACATGGATCCCTCGGATTGACTTTTCTGTGGGGCGGAGCCGGCGTCTTCTCCTTTCACCAGACGGCCGGCCGACCCTCGCTTCAAGCGTTTCTTCCGCCTTCAGGAGGATTTTGCGGACACGATCGGAAAGCTCTCCTCCCAACTCAGGACTGTCCTCGCTTCTCTGCCCGCATCGCCTACGGCTCGAGGACCTGCGGGGGCGCCCACATACTCCGCTTACCAGGTACCGGACCTGTCTTCCACATTGGCGATGCATTCCGACGGGGTGCCTGAGGAGCAGCACGTGGGTTTTGTGGAGCGGCGCATGTTCTTTGTGGAGCGGCCCGATGTTCCAGGGGAGCGGCCCGAGGTTCCAGTGGAGTTGCCCGAGGTTCCAGTGGAGCGGCCCGAGGTTCCAGTAGAGCGGCCCGAGGTTCCAGCGGAGTGGCCCGAGGTTCCAGTGGAGCGGCCCGAGGTTCCAGTGGACTTGTGGCTCAGTGCTCCGTGTCAGTTGCCCCCTCCTCCGTGTCAGTTGCCCCCTGCTCCGAGTCAGTTGCCCTCTGTAGTCCCTCCAGCGCCAGAGCCCGCTGCCACCCTGAATTGGCGTCCTCGCCATCTTTGGCGTGGACGCCAAAGGACCACCTAAAAGGACCACCGTGTTGCCGTCGCACCCTGAAACGACCCCGTCTGCGCCTCCGTTGCGCCCGGAAATGGTCTCATTGTCTCAGCATACTGATTTGGCCCCCGCGGACTTCTAAGCTCTATGGGACCGTCAGCACGCACCTCGGCCTATCTTGTACCATCTTGTGTTCATCCCTCAATGTTATGTTCCCTGAAGTACTGTTTACTCTTGTGTGTGGCTAAATAAACTTTTGTTGGCAGCTAATCCCCGCCCCCGACTACGTCGTTCCGAGTAGCGGATCCAACCCACTCCGACCGGTTCCTGGGAACCGTAACAGATGCCATGTGATAAGTATTAAAAAGTCCAGTAATGAAGACCAATGATGTTATATAAATGAAGCTAAATGATTAGAAATGGCAAACCTGAGTGACGACATCGTTCAGAATGCGATGTGAAAAATAGAATTATTATAATTAATATTATAATCACAATAGTATGTTGATTTCTTTATTTATTAATGCTATCTAAGTGATAAAATCGTGGCTGTTTTTATTTGTCCTCTTGCATTAGCTCTGCAGGTATTCATTGAGAATACTTTATTCCCAAACTGCATCAATCTCTGTCAGGCCGTTCCACTCCACGTGTGCTTCTCATCCATCTTGGTGGAAATAATCTTGGTTACACCAAGGGCACCAATTTGGCCGGGTGAAATGAAAATTGATTCAGAGCATATCATCGCTGCCCTTCCTTAGTCCAAAGCCACGGCTTCTGATTTTCCTAAGCCGGTCAGAATGTGCTCGGGAAAGAAAAGCTAATGAGGTTTTCCAGTTCCAAAATATGAAGGGTCATGTGTTTATCAGCCGCTGACATCACAGGCTGCGTTTATTCAGCAGATAAATCCGGTTATATCTGTCAACAGTTGGGACTTATGGAGCGTACACCTTACCTTTGTAAGTAAAAGCATCTAATAAATTACCAAATGTAAATACATATATATATATATATATATATATATATATATACATATATATATATATATATATATATATATATATATATATATATATATATATATATACTTATGACAGCATTTTAGCTATTTAAATTTTATCTTAACACCCATATAGTGTTTGTGTGTCTGTTTGTGTGTGAGTAAATGTGCGCCAAGTGTATCTGCCCAGCACGCAAAACAATGTCCCCTGGATGGGCGTGGGAACCACTCTACCCTTTTGAATATCTCCTTCAGACAATGGTCTGTTCACTTCTTCTGACTTTGATGAATAAATAAATACAGATCCATCTGGCAGGATGGGGTTATTTGGTTTGTAGTGGTTCAAACCAGAGGAATGATGTCAGAGAGGGTAAAATCCTCTCCAAACGTCTTTAAGTGTATACTAGTTTTTATAATTTAACTTCATAAATTGTTATTTGAATCTTGTGGTCTTCTGTCTTCTGTGTAGCAGACCTGCATGCCTTTACCACCATGCTGTGCCTAGTGACATGATGGGGATCTTCACTCCACATTCTTAATTATTTAATAGCAATTAATAATTTATGGATAAACATTGTGACAGCGGCATCGTACGCCGGCGTGCGAGTCAGAGGCGGAGCTTAGGAGATAAAGAAAAGCTACTGAATCACCTGCTATTGGTTCCACTTATGATATGTCTGCAGGTATTTAAAGAGAAACGGAGGGCCGAATGAGGAGGGGAGAGAGCAACTGTAGACAAAAATGAAATCAACTTTGGCACTGAGAGTTACATCAGCCAGTCTAATAATGTTATAATATAACAAGCTATTGATATGTTAATAAGTTCATTAGTAATAAAAAATGTTCCTGCGTCTGACAAATCCTGTTTCTGATCCTCATTGTGTTCCAACATGTGACTAATAAAGGTTACTGTTGGATTAGTAAGCTGTTTTTACCAATTACTGAATTGCATTTGCAGTAGGAAGCAAATGGACTCACATATAGTTTTCTAGTTTTTAGTTTTTCCATTTGTCAAATTTAGTTTTTAGTTTTTCCATTTGTTAAATGTCTCTCGCTGTCCTACATTGTTGTTGCTGCCTGGCCGCTCAAGGAGGATGAGTCCCCCACTGAGTCTTGGTCCTCCCAAGGTTTCTTCCTTGAATAACAACATAAAAGGGAGTTTTTTCTTGCCACTGTCGCTTTGGCTTGCTCTTTGGGGGTTTAAAGGCTTTTCATTCTGTAAAGCTGCTTTGTGACAATGTACTGTTGTAAAAAGCGCTATA
>JAFMOD010000249.1:241739-288503 GCA_019802435.1 Corydoras maculifer
CCTAAGGACTTTCACTTCTTCAAACTGCTGTGGCAAAGTTTATGCTGAATCAAAAACCCTGACCCCCACCCAGCCAGAATCCAGAAAACAGATGAAGTGTGTATACTCCTCGCTCATATACATTAGCTTTCATTCAAATGAACTCTGTAAAGTGTTTTTCTCGCTTTCCATCATCAGTGTTGTGTATTTAAGGTGGTGATTCCAGATTTAAACCTGCATTCAAGTATAAATAAGTCATTCTGACCCCATCAGGATTGACCACATGTGGGTTGAGCGCTTTGAAAGCAGGGAGGTTGTTAATAAGAATGCACGCGTTCTTGATTCTTTGGAAACAGATTGCTCCGGCTGATTGTACAGTGAAGTGCCCGGGGCAGTGCATTAATAAATGCTTATGACTGACTCTCAAGGTTCGCCACATCATTAAGACATTAGTCTTTTGCAAGTCGTTCTCAAACGGAGAGAAATGGATTTGCAGAAAGAAACAAGGCAAGAGGCGAGGTCAGAGTCAGCCTCGATTCTTCAATCCTCAAAACCAAAAGCACAAGTTCAAATACGACACGACAAACACGACAAAAGCTTCACATTCTATGAGTTTTAACTGTGTGTTATTTGTAGGTCTCTGATTAATTTATGACATGCTTATGAGAGAGTGTGGCTGCAGCTCGCACCTNCAAACGGAGAGAAATGGATTTGCAGAAAGAAACAAGGCAAGAGGCGAGGTCAGAGTCAGCCTCGATTCTTCAATCCTCAAAACCAAAAGCACAAGTTCAAATACGACACGACAAACACGACAAAAGCTTCACATTCTATGAGTTTTAACTGTGTGTTATTTGTAGGTCTCTGATTAATTTATGACATGCTTATGAGAGAGTGTGGCTGCAGCTCGCACCTGGCAGAGCAATTCTCTGGCAGCAGTAAAGACCAGTGTAGCTTTTGATTTCTTTATCCCACTCGTCTGAAGAGCTTGTTACATCAATTAATCCTGTGTCTTTTCTTATGATCCCGTTCGGGTCTTTTTATTTTTATTAACACTTGTCACTTGTCTTTCATTTTCCATGATCATTAACACTGACTGGGCATCTTTTATTAATGATGAACCTTCTTTGTACCATCATTAACATTTAACCCTGTACCTTTTGATTCTAATATTTTTCTGTTCTTCTATCTGTATTTTATCTTATTTAAAGTAAGAACTAGTGGTAGATTCAAGAGCCCAAGAGCCAGACTAAGGCTTATAGGATTCTATCCTACAACCTGCGCAAGGTGCATCGTGATCCTCAATGCTATCTCACACCTTGAATGTCTATTTTCATGCGTCATTGTTAAATAGCAAAGCTACTTGTGAATATATTTACCCCAAAAGGCATGGCTTTCTTGAAATGGGGTGTGTTCAGATACATTTCTAGCGTATTGCTATCTTGGCGACAGAGAACACAAGTACACCGCTGATTGAAAACAACCTAGACAGACTTCAACAGTGACGTTCATTACCATTGTGTTGGTAAATCATCAACACAAGCACGTGTCCAACACCAGAACTGAATGCTATTAAATATCACTGCATTTGTACAGAGAATGCATATACATAGTCTACACTATACTGTGTGTTCTTTGTTTACAGTAAATTTCACAGAACCTAATGGACCAGCGAATTAAGTAAAGGTAGCTGCAGCGCTGAAATACATTTGGATCTTAAAGGGAACGGCAATTGGCATGCTGATTGGTTTATTGCAAGTTACCCCCAAAATAAATCCATAAAGAATTGAGAGAATTATTACATGCCTTTGGCATGTTTTAATATTTTTCCTGTCATTACAATAGCAAATGCACACTCGCTCTTAATGAAGCTGCATGGTGTGGATTACTAAAATAGGGCCCTTGGTGTCCATATTCTTAATGATTCATTACAATAAAGAACACAGTAAAATTTCCTTAATAATTTATATTCTGTATATACATTCATTTTAGAAATAGGTTTTTAAGATATTCTTGATTCTTTATATTCCCTTCATCCTCAGGTCCCAGGGCCATCAGGGTCATAACGTTCCAAAGTTCATTGTTTCTAATATCCCTTGTGGCTTTGTTTTCTGGGGTCCTGTCTCCCATGTGCACTGCAGATCTGTCTCCTGTTTATGTCAGTATGGATCTTAAAATATGACATTTTCTGCAGTAGATCAGCACATTTTATATCTTTTTTTTCGGTACTTGTACGTTTTATTAGAGAGGAAAAATATCAGCATCCAGATTCACAATTTGGCAGATTTATGTATGTAAACGCCTCCATATCAAAACAAAGCTGGTCAGCTGGCTAACCGTCTCGGCAGAGGAAAAACAGCCAAAAAAGCCACGAAATGCTCAACAGATGGTTAAGAGCGTAAATACATCTAGAGGCAGAAGAGCGAGCGAGGAAATATTGGTAGGACGCAGAGCGGCAAAGGAGGAATATTAAACAGGCATCTGGGGACAATAAGAAAGGAAGGTCACCTCGAGTTATATGACCAAAAGAAAGTTTCATGCAGAGCCAGATAATGGAACACCGCTGGGCTAATTTGAGTGTAATTTATGGTATGACCTTTGGGCAGAAGGAATTCAGGATTATAATATGCAACAACAGCACTATCTGGTCAGCAGGAAATTAGCGTGGGATTATTGAATATGAATATTACAATTTCACCCCAGCTTCCTCTGACTTTCTTAACACATTCTCACTGACTTTCTGCTCCTGCACAAGGAGTACTCATGCCACTCCACAGGAGGTGCTGGGGATAATGAAACTCAGGACTCTTGGTGTGTAGCTTAAGCTGGTTTTCTTTTTCCCCCTCATTGTCATGACAATAAGGAGAGCGCTTATTTATGTAGAGAGGGAGTACAGGTTTGCGCCTACTGATAATAATGCAAACTACAAATCTCTGCCATTCTAATTAAAGCTTAATGCTTGAGGTAATGAGAGTGAACTTGATTTCCTCATGCTAACTCTTATAGAGAGGAATCAAAGAGCTATAAGCTGCATCAATGCGGTTTGGGATAGGACTATACATTCTCATGTTATCTCATTAACCTAATCATGTGTTGTTTTATCCTTTGAAATTTTCTTTTCTACGCTTCCTTTTCCTGGTGATGCCTAACTGACCTTGGCTTCTTTGTTAGCACAGCCACCGGCAGGTGCATTAATTACATCTGATCAATGTCCATCGCCGTCAGCATATATATATTTATATACACTCTGTATATGCATTGTGTAAATGCTGGCTGTCCGCTCAAGGAGGATAGAGTTTTTACACAATAGAGTTTTTTCTTTTTTACTGCCACTTTACATAGTTCTTTGGGGATCAGGCTTAGAACTCTGTAAAGCCAATAATTGAAAAAGAAACTCCATTGTATATCTCCTTCACTAAATTTCATAGTTTAAACAGCACAACCAGTATTGTATGATTGTCCTCCTTTAGCTGAACCTAGACAATCAGATGGCGTCAATCTATGAAACGTTTCCACTGCTTTCTATTTTATCCCACGTTTAGCATCATGCTTGATGTAGGATTTGCATATAGCTGCTTCATCATGGAAACCCATGCCATAAAACTTCTAGTATACAGTTTTTTAATGCTTATGCTAATGCCAGGGGATGTTTGGACCTCTGCAGGCAGTGAGTTGTTAAAAAGTTGCTGTGTTTTATGTATGATGCACCCCAGTATTGGTGACCCTCTCTGTAACTTTGTGCTCTTTAATTATATGTTTGAGTTGCTGTGGTACCTGAATACTTCCGTATTTAATAATACCCCTTACAGCTGACCGTGAAATATCTAGGAGGGAATATATTTAGAGAACTTGATACAGTGGTGTCGTATTACAGTACCACGCCTGAATTCACTGAGCAGTTCATAATGTTTATAATAGCAGACTGCATGAATTTATGGAACAGGACTACATAAAATCCCAATACTTTTGTCTATATAATGTACACTCACTAGCCATTTTCACTCTCAAGCTCATTGTTTCTCCACTTATCAAATAGATAAATTTTGCAGTTCTACAATTACATTATGTAGTCCATCTGTTTCTCTACATACTTTGTTAGTCCCCTTTACTCTGTTCTCTGATGATGAGGACCTGCAGGTATTATTAGGGAGATGGATGATGGTATGAGTGGATCAACCACCGGTTGAGTTTTGATTAGTGTACTGTTCTCTGTCCAGGAACATTCCTGTGTCGGATCCACTCATACCAGCCTGACACACACTAACAAACCACCACCACCATCAGAGAACATGCTAAAGAGGACTAACAAAGTATGAAGAGAAACAAATGAACTACAGAATGTAATTGTAGAACTATAAAGTCCATCTATATGACCAGGGAAACTGAATAAACAGACAGTAAGTGTAGAACCAAGGAGGTTTACCTAATGAAATGGCCAGTGAGTCTATATATAGACCAGTATTCTGTGTTCTTTTGGATCTTTCAAGTCTTGTAGCCTTTATTCCATCAGGCTGCTCTTTCTAAGACCCAATTTTTTATGTTTTTTAATGACTGTGTGTTTTATTGAGGTTATATTTGCTCTTTGTTCTTAGTGCTCGGTGTTGCTTGTACCCTGTGTTCTAAGTGCCCCATGGGCCTACTGGTTATTTTCTCTCTCAGCATTCTCACAGTGCTTTGTGATTGAAGCTTTCTTATTGAAGTCATAGGACTCAAACCTCATGTTTATTGTGCCCTTCATTTATAGTATTTTCTGCATTCACATGATCAGAAGCCATCCACACAAAAGCATTCACACATTTCTCATAGCTTTATTTTTCATGTGGTTTGTGTTTTTAGTACCTGATGCATCTTGGGTCATGTGAGCAGTAAAATATACCCATGGTGCTTTAAAGCTTGTATTTCTGTGTAAATATGAGTACATTTGTAACATGCATGGCAAAATAGTTAATGTGGGTGATACCGGACCCAACTGCATGAGACATTATTTTAATATAAACATAATAAAGCAGGCACGGTGGCTTAGTGGTTAGCAGGTTCGCCTCTCGGCGCTAGGGATTCCCGGTTGGAATCCGCATCTGGGTGGAGTTTCCATGTTCTCCCCGTGTCCGCGTGGGTTTCCTCCGGGTTCTCCGGTTTCCTTCCAAAGTCCAAAAACATGAATAAAGTCAATTGAATTCTCCAAATTGCCCAGCGATGGATTGGCACCCAGTCCAGGGTCTATCTGCCCAGCGCCCGAAACGTTCTCCCCTGGATGGGCATGGGGAACCCCACCGCCACCCTACTAGAGTATAAAGTGGGAGATAATGAATGAATGGATTAACATAATAAAGCAATAACAATACACACTGCTGCAACATCATTTCCCCAGCTATGAAGTTGTGCAGGTGCAGCTCCAGAGAGATCTATCTGTCAAGATGTGAGCCTTATATGCACCAGATTAACTCTACACCTAAAGTCAGAAAGGAGTCACATGTTGGAAGCCATGAGAAATCTTTACCAGATGTAAACCAGGTGCGTTTTGAAACATGTGCTTTTTATATACAAGCCATTTATGGCTAGGTAGCTGTGCCAAATGTCTGTCTGCTACGGACCAGATGTATTTGGGACATGTGGGCCATACAGTCATTTTCGTATGACATGCAGCAGGCGTGCATGCCACCACCAATTTCTGGCTATGTGTTTTCAGGGGATATTTGCAGATTGCTTCCATTTTTATGCCTTTATTGTTGGCACAGTTGGACAACAAGTTTAAGCAGCCAAAATTGTGAAAAGAAGAGCTGAAGTAAATGAAAAATAACTATAAAAGTTAATTTTCTCATCAGCAGTGTTTTTTTCGGCAGTTTGTCCTTGTTGGCAACACTAAAAATTACCTTGGAAACCCATAAGTTACTACTAAGTTACAGCTACTATCCTGCAGCTCATGCTGATTATGTTCAGTAAAAGGGAAGCAAGTAGCGGCTTTAAGCTGGTGTTTATCTGACATTGATCATTGAGTTGAGAATTGATTGATGTTTTACCAGATAACAGTGCTTCTTGTTCCCTAAAACTATTGGTGCTGCAGGATGGATATATGTGTTTGCTCACCGCTAAATCACCACCATTGCTTCTGAGGAGGAAGTGGAGGAGATAACTGATTGATGCAAAAGACGTTCATGATGCTGGTGATCTACAGTCAGGTGGCGAAAAGCCAACTTCCGTGATGGAGTTTAATGTTTACTGATCACTATAGTTTTGGTTCCAGAAGTTTGTTTTAACATTTATGTGGCGCGAGGGTGTAAATGCTGTAGCCAGGAGATGGGAGCCTGGTTTGGGAGGCAGGTCAGTTGAATGGTTGCACTTGCCTGAAAATAATTACACTAATGACCTATCTCTCTCTCAACACAGGAAAAAGGGACCGGAAGAAGAGAGACCTGGAACCTCTCTTGTTTTCAAGCTTTCATGGGGTTTCCCCTTTTGAATTACTACAGCCACAAGCCACAGGGTATTCTGTCATCCGGGAAAAATTGGGGAGGATCCTTCATCACTAAAAATGAAATTCAGTTTGTTCTTGACTTGCGAGCAAGACTACATGCACTGGGTTCACTCGCACAGGAGAATTTGCTTAAAGTGCAAGAATTCACCAAGCTTCGTGTATTTGCACCGGGAGACAACGTCCTCATATTACTTCTCATATCAAGCTCTAATCTACTCTCCAAGTGGCAAGGACCATGTGAAGTCACACTACGAATTGGGGATGTCGACTATGAGGGGATACACACAGACAGAGTGGCAGGTGTACCACCTCAACCTCCTTAAATTATAGAGTGATGCCCTCAATGGCTTTGGCTACAGTGTTTAGGGAGATGGAGGAGCTGGGACTGGAGGTGGATCCAAAAACGGCAAAAATCACCACCTTGGTCCAGTGTGGAGCCCACCTCTCACCGTCCCAGGTCACTGACATCTGAGTTTTCTGCCATGTTCTTACCTTTGCCCGGTCACACCAATCTCATAGAACACCTCATCGAGACACTCCCTGGGGAGATGGTGCGCAGACGGCCCTATCACTTGCCCGAACACAAAAAAAGGTGGTTCGTTATGGAATTACGGCCATGCTTGACATTTGATCGAGGAGTTTGGGGTTGATCGAGGAATTTCACAGTGACAGGAATAACCTGGTGGTATTGGTCCCTGAGACTGATTGGTTGGTCTATTTCTGTGTGGATTTTAGAAAGGTGAACAGGGTGTCAAAATTTGACGCATATCCTATGCCTCACATAGACGAACTGCTCGATCAGTTTGGTGCCGCTTGTTTTTATATGACACTGGATTTAACAAAGGAATATTGGCAGATGTCCTGTGAAAAAATAAGGTTTTATTTAAACCTTATTTAAATAAGGTTTAAATAAGGCCTCTAAATAAGACGGCGTCCCGGCTCCACCAGTGCAGAGGTTTTTGGTTTTGGTTATGTCTGGTTATGTCAGAGTATGTGGCCCGTGCCTCGCACTCTTTGCTTGCGACTCAGCCTGAGTGACTCGGTTTTGCACGCTGGTCTCCTTTAGGACGCGACATCTGCGTTCCTCACCTCATCTTCCTCAGTGCCTAGCAGGACTCCGCTGACCGGTGACGTCAACGCCTTACGTTTAGTGACTGTGTGTTTCTCGTTTTGGGGTTTTACCCCGTACGCTTAATTGGAGGCAATAAAGACTATTTTGTTTTCAACGTTCACGCTTCCCTCGATTCCTCCAGTAGCGTGACAGCACGTCCCCTCCATTATTATTATTATCAACATGAGATTGCTGGTGAATAAGATTGATGAGCTTACGTCACTAATTAGGAGTTGGCGTGAGTACGTTTGTACTATGAATGTAGTTTACTGTGCTATACAACATGGCTACATCAGGACTTTTTGTTGGAGGATCTATTTATGTTAATAAACTGTATACTAAGAATTGTTCATAGTGTCCTTTTATCCGGTATTGTGTCAGTAACCATTATCAGGACATGGATGCTGCAAATCCTACTGATCGGTCTTATGCTCTTCATGAGCAGGGCCGTTTTGTTGGTAAAAATGAAATGCAGGAACTGTCTAAAGCTATGGGATTACTTATGGATCACCAGTCACGATTAGAGCACAGCATTCAACCCAACACAGAATCTTCTGATTCTACCAGCAGTGCCGACACTTCTACGTTGTGGGCGTGGCTCCCAATGTCATTACCTCTGCCAGTGGCTGAATGCTACAGGGGTGTGCAGTGGGTGAGGTATGAGCTGCGTCAGGGATCTCGTTCGGTTTCCGATCCACTTGAGTTCCAGACTTTAACCGTGCACTCAGGATGGAACGAGTATGCTCTTATTGTCGCATATCGCTCTGGACTACGACGTGAGATTGCTGCGGAACTGTTGTATCGGGACGAGGGCATGTCTTTCAATGAAATAACCACCACCACCACATGATTGAATCAACTCTGGCAGTCTAAGAAGAGTCAGATGTCATCCCAACCCCTCACCTTGACCACCACACGATTTTTGCTTCCTGAGGCTGTGACTCCTATGCAATTCGAGTCCATTCGGCTGTTGACCTGCGAATGTAATAGGTGCATTCGCGAATGGTTGTGCTTGTACTGTTGGGCAAATGATCATTTAATGGATATGTGTACTACTTATCCCTCCAATCGGAGGCGTGGTAACTCTGTTAAGCTGAGGGCTATTACTTCTCTTTCAGAATCCTTGGTGGAAAGCACATTTAAGTATTACATACATTGTCCTTTATTATTTTCAGTGGAATTGTCTTTTCTAGATAAATCTTTTACCACTACAGCTCTTATTGATTCTGGGAGGGCAATTTATTTGGACACTCTGTCTAATGAGTGGGGCACTCCTACGAATAAGTTACCTAACGCTATCCAGGTTAGCTTGGCTGATGGTTGCCCTCTGCACCCAGGTTCTATTACTGATGCTACTATTTCTTGCTCTCTGTCTGTTAGCGCACTTCATAAGGAGGGACATATTTTCTTTTCTATTTCTTCTCCAACTTTTCCCCTTATTCGAGGTTTGCCTTGGCTTCAGCGGCATGACCCTGTCATCGCATGGGCTTCTTGGGAAATTAACCGGGACCATCTTTTTTCCAGTCTGCCAGATCCTTCTGAGTACGCAGGGTGGGGTCTGTTATTTGGCTCTTCTAATACGTATACTTTACCACCCCACCGTGCATCGGATTGCGCCATTGCTCTTATTGCAGGAGTTAAAGTACCACGTGTCAGGCCCTACCTGCTCACCGTATGGGACAGTAACGCCATGCATGATTATATCACGGAATCCCTCAACAGTGGCATAATTCGGCCCTCTAAGTCTCCCATGGCTTATGGATTCTTCTTTGTCCCCTAAAAGGATTCCAATTTGAGACCTGGTATTGACTATTTTACACTTAACCAGGCTACCCGTAGGATTGCATATCCCCTTCCATTAGTGTCATCTGCTCTCGAGTGGTTAAAGGGGGCCGCCATTTTTACTAACTTGGATTTACGTGCCTACAATTTGGTGTGCATTCGGGAGGGAGATGAGTGCAAGAATTCTTTTGGCACCTCATTAGGTCAGTACCAGTATCTAGTTAAGCCTTTTGGCCTTACAAAAGGCATTTTTCAGGCTTTTATTAATGAAGTGTTGTGTAATTTTATTATTCATTTGTTCTTGTTTATATCAATGACATACATATTTTTTCTCCAGATCTTTATACTCACTGGCAGCATGTGGCCACAGTACTTAAATGCCTTCTCCAAAACCAGTCATTTCTACGGGCTGATAAGTGTGAGTTCCATCAGGCTAGGGCATATAGTTTCTGGGCTTTTTAATATCTGCCAAGTGTCTATAGATGGACACTAAGAAGATGAGTGCTATCACGGATTGGCCCGTACCCAGTTCCATTTGTGAATTACAGCATTTTGGGTTTTGCAAATTGTTATTGAAAATTAATATGTACTTTTAGTTCTTTGGCCCTGCCCCTAACTAACATACATTCAGGGTAAACCTTGACAACTAGCCTGGAGGCGAATTGTGCATTTTACTATCTTAAATCCAAATTTTCTAATGCCCCTGTGTTTGCACAATTCTTGCCAGTCCAGATTGTCCTCATTTTTTAACAGTTTTCTTTTAACATTTCTTACCGTCCTGGTCATCATAATATGCAGGTTGACGCCCTTACATCCTGATTCTGGGAGGGAACATTTTGATGAGTCACCAATCCTTCCTGCTAGTTGTTTTATTAATTCCATACATTGGGAGATTGACCATGGGGGTTCAGGCTCCTTGTTACTGTCCTCCAGGTGTCTTGTTTGTTCCAGTGCCCTTCCGCACTCATTTGGTTACTTGGGTTTATACTTCCTTTCTTATGTTCCAGACATCCCGGTGTCGAACGTACCATACAGCATTTTTGACATAAGTATTGTTGTGAGACTTGAAATTCGTAGTCATCTGTATGGATCTGTGTGCTTACTGCCTCGCCGTTTTTGCCTTGCTTGTTCTTAGTGTTCGCTCAGTCCAGTATTGTGTCAAAGACATTTAAGGATAACAATGTTTCTATAGATGTTTTTCAGACTGTTGGTGCTGACCGGCACAGCAGGAAGAGCAATAAGCGTAAAGGAGAAGGGCTCGCTGTGATTGTTAATAACCGTTGGTGTCACCCCGGTCAAATAACCAATGAGGTACATGTCTGTTGCACCGAATCTGAGCGGCTGGCCATAGTAATTACACTGTATTATTTACCGGGTGTTATGTTTTAAGCGACCCGTTGCCGGAGGAACAGAGGGAAGTGTGCTTTCAAATCAAAAATAAAGTTTATTTACTCCAGGCATGGAAAAACGGAAAAACAACTCCAATAACTCAAAAGCCAATAGTCAATAGTTAATAGGTGAGAACTTTCCCGTAGGCAGCGGCTCACGTCCGAGGTGGAATGTGAGCGGAGAGGAACTCTGGAGAGGGGGGTGGCGTGAGCAGCGGAATCCCCGATGTCTCTACGTCACCCGATCAATGCAGGTATCGCCAAAGGGAGAATAGTGCATCCAGGATGGACGCACTCCGAGAGCAATGTGAAGCACGCACAAGCAGGATGATCCAAAAAACTCTGTACCGAGGACTCAGGAACGCCGCTGTCGTCAATGAGACGCACCTGCAACTGTGGGTGTGTGAGGAGAGGAGAGTGGAGCAGCGGGTCGTGAACGTGTAGGTGTAGAAGTGGGTGTGTGTGGGGATGAGAGCGGAGCAGCGGGGCGTGAATGTATATGTGTAACATCACCCCCCCCATAAAAAGGCGGTCCCACCTGAGAAGCATTCCCTCGAGACCCAGTCCGTTGACCTTGGCGGGGCGGCCAACCTCTAGGCCGAGGGGCGGGGAGGTCAGGGTGATCTCGGTGGAACTCCTGGATGATACTAGGGTCCAAGATGTCTTCGGCGGAGACCCAGCTCCTCTCTTCAGGACCGAACCCCTCCCAATCCACCAGGTACTGTATCTTACCCCGGTGCCAGAGGGAGTCCAACAGAGAGGACACAGAGTAGATGAATCGCTCCCCTCCTGTGTCTCTTTATTGGACTCTGTCCAATTAGAATCCAGCGGTCCTGGAACAAATGGTTTCAGAAGGGAGACATGAAAGGTCGGGTGCACCCGCAGATGATGCGGGAGCTTGAGCTGAAAAGCGACCTCATTAACGATGGCTTCCACCCTGAAGAGACCGAAAAACCAGGGCAGGAGTTTTCGAGTACCCTGACGACACCTGATATCCCGGGTACTGAGCCAAACCATGTCACCCACTTTGAACCGCGGAGCGTCACCCTGAGAGCGATCTACGAAGTACTTGTATCTCGGTATCACCGCCTCAACCCGCTGGTGGACTTGAGCCTTGAGCCCTGAAGAGACCCAAAAACCGGGGCAGGAGTTTTCGAGTACCCTGACGACACCTGATATCCCGGGTACTGAGCCAAACCATGTCACCCACTTTGAACCGCGGAGCGTCACTCTGAGAGCGATCTGCAAAGCACTTGTATCTCGGTATCACCGCCTCAACCCGCTGGTGGACTTGAGCCCAAACCTCCTCGCTGCGCCGAAACCAAGCATCCACTGCCAGGGCCTCCGACTCCTCCCCATCCCAAGGCACAAAGGGTGGCTGATAGCCCAGAACACACTGGAATAGGGTGAGACCGGTGGCTGAGTGGCGCAGCGAGTTCTGGGCAATCTCCACCCAGGGGAGGTACCATGACCAATCAGATGGATTGCGGTGGGCATAAATACAGAGGAACTTGTTAGACTTGTTGGTGAGACCGTTCACAGGCCCCATTAGTCTGGGGGTGGAACCCTGAGGAGAGACTGACATAGGACCCCAGTTTCTCGCAAAATGCCCTCCAAACGGCTGACGTGAACTGGGGACCTCTATCTGAAAGGATAACCTCCGGGATCCCAAATGAGGTGAACACTCTTGAGAACAAAATTTCGGCCGTCTCGAACGCCGAAGCAGCCCCCTAACTGGGAAAAGTTTAACCGCCCAGGAGAACCGATCGAGAAATGAAAGGATGGTATTATATCCGTTGGAGGAGGGGAGACCGGTCACGAAGTTCAGGGCTATGTGAGCCCTAGGCCGCTCCGGCACTGGCAAAGGGCACAGCTTACCCGCTGAAAGCTCCCGGGGGGCGCAGGTGGAACATGTGCGTACAAAGGATTGTACGTCCGCCTGAAAGGACTCCCACCAGTACCTCCATTGGATAAGCTGGATGGTACGTAAGATGCCCGGGTGACCAGTGCACAAAGAGGAGTGGGCCCATGTGATAATGCGGGAACGAAAGGGTAAAGGAACATAGGTAACTCCCTAGGGACAGTTGGATGGCACAGTAATAGTGCGCTGTGCCTCATGGATTTGGGTGTCCAACTCCCATCGGATCAGTCCCAGGAATTTACTTGCGGGGATTATAGGACTACCCCGATCCGGGTCAGACAGAGAAGGGCCGTGAAGTCTAGAAAGCGCATCAGCCCGGCTGTTCTCCCAACCCGGACGGAACGAGATTTGGAAATTAAATTGATTAAAAAACAAAGCCCAACGGGCTTAGCGGACATTGAGGTGCCACGCACTTTTAACATACTTCAAGTTCTTTTGATCTGTAAGGATGAGAACAGAGTGAGAGGACCCCATGAGCCAGTGTCGCCACTCCTCCGAGGCTAATTTGATGGCTAAGAGCTCTCGGTCCCCGATCCTGTAATTACATTCGGCCTGCAAGAATTTACGGGAGTAATTAGCAATGGGTCGCGCTTCAGCTAATCCTCCTGTGGACTGCAATAGCACGGCACCAGCCCCACTACAAGAAGCGTCCACCTCCACGATGAACTGGCGCACGGGGTCCAGATGGGCCAAGACAGGTTTCGTGGTGAAACGTCTTTTAAGGGTGTTAAAGGCCCGATCCGCCTCCGAGCTCCAGTGTGTGGAGGGGTTACCCTTAAGGCTGGACGTGAGCGGCAGAAGGATTTGACTGAAGTCCTGAATAAAACGTCTATAAAAATTGGCGAACCCCAGGAAATGTTGAAGTTCCCGGGGTGAGGTCGGTGTCGGCCAGTCGAAAACCGATTGTACCTTGCCGGGGTCCATCTTAATCCCCTTATGGGAGATGATAAAGACCAAAAAGGAGACTAAGTCCCAGTGGAAAACACACTTTTCCCCCTTAACGTACAGCCCGTTGGCGAGGAGATGTGATAGAACTCACCGAACTAGGGTGACCCCCTGGTGTAGAAACTCCCAAAGCACATCGTTAATGAAGGCTTGGAAGACCGCAGGGACGTTGGTGAGGCCAAAAGGCATCACCCGATATTCATAATGCCCCGAGGTGGTAATAAATGCGGTCTTCCACTCGTCTCCCTTCCGAATCCGAACCAGGTTATACACGTTACGAAGGTCCAATTTAGTGAACATGCAGCAGTTCGTGTAGCGGTTCTAGGTTGGACGGGACCAGCGGAAAGGGGTACGGGAAACATTTAATTGCCTTGTTTAGCTCTCTGAAGTCGATACATGGACGCAACTTGCCCCCCTGTTTAGGCACGAAGAAGAACCCTGAAGCAGCCGGCGATTTGGAAGGTCGGATAAAACCATTGCGAAGGGCCTCCTCGATGTATTTATGCATGGCCTACGTCTCAGCTACCGAAAGAGGGTAAGTGTGGTAATTTAGCCCCCGGCACCAGGTCAATAGCACAGTCATAGTGACGATGGCAAGGAAGCGTATTAGCACGGGTCTTACTTAATACCTTGGCGAGGTCAGAATACTCCTCAGGTACCTGAGAGGGCAGCCGGGACCCCGGAGACACCCCAGATGTGGAGAATAGGTGGCGAGGATGTAATTGGATGCACACCTGTCGACACCGGGATGACCATGACCGGATCCGCAGCTCGGTCCAGAAAATAACAGAGTCATGTCGCCTCAGCCAGGGCCTCTGACAGGTACAGAGGGAGAGGAAATAATGAAAAACATAATCTCCTCAAAATGATCCTCTCCAATACCTATCCACAGGGAAGATGTAGAGCTTTTAGCCCCCCCTGAGGGCAGAGGGCTACCGTCCACGGCCTGGATGGAAAAAGTGTCTCGAGACAGCAGAAGCCTTGGTCTATGAAATTGCCGTCCGCTCCGGAGTCCACAGCGCAGCAGATGTCACAGTAGAGTCTTTAAAAAACAAAACAGAATTTAAGCATAATGATTGCTGACTCACTACCCCTGACACTCTCACCGAGACTTGTCCATCACGCGAAGGAGATGAGCGCGACGGTGAAGAACGGCTGCATGGGTTCCGACTCCGAGTCCCGTGGTAATGGAGGTGGAGCGATCTCCTTCCATCCTGGTGAACTGGCAGAAGGACTACTGGAGGCACAAGATGAAGGGACAGTGGCGAGTTGCTGGTCCATAAGAACGGCGAGACGGATGAGATCGTCCAGAGTGGCTCCAAAGTCCCGTCCCGCAATCTCGCGTTGGATGTCCCGGCGAAGACCCTCCCGGAACATAACAGTTAGGATGGATCCACTCCAGCCCATCCTAGCTGCCAGCACCCGGAACTCCAGAGCATAATCGGACACCGATCGGAGTGCCCACCACCTCTCCCTCCAGGGGGTGGGCGAAGGCGGTGCGGAAAGCCTCGTGGAAAGCAGCAAAAGACCGGCATTTGGGACCCTGTTCCTCCCAGATGGCAGACGCCCACTCGCTTGCCCTGCCCGTCAGAGAGATGATCAATGAGATTTTATAGACCTCACTGGACCTGGGATGGCTACGGAAGTAGTGAGCGCATTGTATCAAAAAGGAGCGACATTTCTCTGGGCTTCCGTCGTAGCGTTCGTGCTCCGAAAGGCAGTAAGGGGCAGTGATGGGTAGGGGAGGCACGTCGGTGTCCGGCGGGAGCGTCGGTGGCTGTGATGGCTTACCCGCGACTCCTGGAATGGAGCCGCTGCGCTCCAGCTCAGTCAGACAGCCCATCAGCGTCTGGATCACCCGGGTCATCTCATTGAGTCTGCTCTGGAGCTCCATAAGGGCGCATCCGTGTGCTTGCAGAACCTCGTCCGTTGGCTCCATCCGCGATGTGTTGTTGGCAGAGTTTTATGTAATGTTTTAAGCGACCCCTTGCCGGAGGAACAGAGGGAAGCATGCTTTCAAAACAAAAATAAAGTTTATTTCCTCCAGGCAGGGAATAACGGAAAAAGAACTCCAATAACTCAAAAGCAAAAAGTCAATAGTTCATAGGCGAGAACTTCCCCATAGGCAGCAGTAGGCAGCGGCTCATGTCCAAGGCGGAAAGCGAGCGGAGAGAAACGCTGGAGAGGGGGGGTGGAGGTGGAGGGGGAATCCCCGATGTCTCTACGTCACCCGAGGACAGCGATCCTACGAAGAGGTAGCGAGTCAGCACGATCAATGCAGGTATCGCCAAAGGGAGAATAGTGCGTCCAGGACGGACGCACTCCAAGAGCAATAGAAAGCACGCACAAGCAGGGTGATCCAAAAAACTCTGTGCCGAGGAGTCCGGAACGGCTGCTTAAGAAGTCGCTGTGGTCAATAAGGCGCACCTGCAACTAATAATCTGGAGAGGGTGATGAGCAGCGGTGCGTGAACGTGTAGGTGTAGAAGTGGGTGTGTGTGGAGATGAGAGCGGAACAGCGGGGTGTGAATGTATATGCGTAACACCGGGGGAGTTCTCACATGTCATAATGGTGGCTGTTTTTATTTCTCCCTTCAATCCCGACATAGATGTGTGATGATATTCATTCATCTATAGCACATGTTCAGACTCAACACCCGAATGCATTTATTGCTTCAACCGCATCACTCTGGTAAAGACACTACAAAACTTTATTCAGTATGTGGACTGTTTCGCCAGAGAGGACAGAATGGTGGATTTACTGTATTGCAATGATAAAGATACATACAGCTGCTCCCCCTTCTTCCCATTGGGCAGATCTGACCACTTAGTACACCTCAGTTCCTGATATGACCATGGAGACAGTAAGGAGATGGTCCGAAAAGACTCATGAGGTACTGTTTTGAGACCACAGACTGAGCCGCACCAAGAGGACATCTACGGGCTTCTGAGTGCATTAATTATTCATTTATTATCTCCCGCTTTATCCTCTATTAGGGTCGCTGTGGGGTTCCCCATACCCATTCAGGGGAAAACGTCTCGGGCGCTGGGCAGATCGACCCAGGACAGGGCGCCAATCCATCGCTGGGCACACACTTACTCACTCAAACACACTCTATATGGGGCAATTTTGGAGAACTCAATTAACTTGATCCATGTTTTTGGACTGTGGGAGGAAACTGGAGAACCTGGAGGAAACCCACGCGGACAGGGGGAGAACATGGAAACTCCACCCAGATGGGGATTCGAACCAGGAATCCCTAGCGCTGAGAGGCGAACGTGCTAACCCCTATGCCACCATGCCGCCTGGCATTAATTATTGACAACATTAATTTCTTTGTGGATATCACTATCCCAAACAGGATTGTTAAATGTTACCCAAACAACAAACCTTGGGTAACAAATGACATTAAATCACTGCTCAATTATAAGAAGAGGGCCTTCAGAGCTGGTGACAAACAGGAGGGCAAACTTCTGTATATATAAACACAACTAATAGACATCTATAAAAACTGCAATTTCCCCACAGGGAATAATAAATTATTCTGATTCTGATTCTGTCACACCACCAGCGCTGTTA
Source organism: Corydoras maculifer (assembly GCA_019802435.1). NCBI lineage: Eukaryota > Metazoa > Chordata > Actinopteri > Siluriformes > Callichthyidae > Corydoras > Corydoras maculifer. Next base: position 258,914 of record JAFMOD010000249.1, read on the forward strand.
CTTAAGGAGGAGATGTCTCCTACTTGGCCTTGGCCCTCACAATGTTCATTCATTCATTCATTATCTTGCGCTTTATCCTATATTAGGGTCACGTTTCGGGCGCTGGGCAGATACACCCAGGACAGGTGTACCAATCTATCCCTGGGCACACACTCACTCACACAGACACACTCTATATGGGGCAATTTGGAAAACTCAATTGACTTGATCCATGTTTTTGGACTGTGGGAGGAAACCGGAGAACCCACGCAAACACGGGGAGAACATAGAAACTCCACCCAGATGGGGATTCGAACCGGGAATCCCTAGTGCTGAGAGGCGAACGTGCTAACCACTAAGCCACTGTACCGCCCCTCACAATGTTTTTTTCTGCACTCATTGTCTTCCACACCCTCTATGGTCACAAAGTGGTTCCCCTTGCCCATCCAGGAGAATATTTCATGCACTGGGCAATATATAAATAATATAAATAACTGGGCAATATAATAAATAAATAATAAATAAAAATCCAAAAATAATGGCTAATAAATCTATCCATTATCTTTAATTTAAACAAATACTAGGCTCACAGGGATATTCCCCTTGCCCATCCAGGGGAGAATGTTTTGGTCACTGGGCAGAAACATCCAGGAAAGGGCACCAATCCATCAGTGACAAACACTTATGGACACACCCACAAACACACACACACATAGTATAGACTGGCAATTTAGAGCATCCGATTCATCTTGAATCCTTGTTTTATGGACTCTGGGAGGAAATTAGCAAACCCAGAAGAAACCCATGCGAAAATGAGGAGAACATAGAAACTCCATCCAGATCAGGGTTCGAACCTAGTCCTGCTATGGTGTTACAGTACATTCTGAAAGTTCATTACTGAACTGGTTAAATTTTTAATGATCATTACATAATCTGTACATTGATGGCCTGCACTGTTGCCGTTTTCTGGCTGCTCAAGGACAATGATTTTTTCTTTAAAAAAGCAACAATACCAAAATGTTTTTTCTTGCCACTGTCATCTTGGTTCTTCAGAGGATCAGGCCATTGTAGAACACTGTAAAACTGCTTTGAGACAATGTACTAAATAAATAAAGAAACTTGTACCTAAACGATAGGCGGCACGGTGGCTTAGTGGTTAGCACGTTCGCCTCTCAGCGCTAGGGATTCCCGGTTCGAATCCCCATCTGGGTGGAGTTTCCATGTTCTCTCCGTGTCTGCGTGGGTTTCCTCCGGGTTCTCCGGTTTCCTCCCACAGTCCAAAAACATGGATCAAGTTAATTGAATTCTCAAAATTGCCCCCTATAGAGTGTGTCTGTGTGAGCGACTGTGTGCCCAGCGATGGATTGGCGCCCTGTCCTGGGTCTATCTGCCCAGCGCCAGAGACGTTCTCCCCTGGATGAGCATGGGGAACCCCATCGCGACCCTAATAGAGGATAAGCGGGAGATAATGAATGAATGAATGAATGTACCTAAACGTGATCTACAACTCTGCTGTTATTCGACCATTACACACTTCTCTTGTTCTGTATCTCAGTGAACGTGCAGCCAACACATTGATTATTTATGCTCTGATAAGTAAAAGCTGAATTAACTGAATTAACTAAACTTTCCACTATGTAAAGGTGCTGTGCGAAATATTCTGTTCTTGATTATGTTAATAAGAAGTGATGGACATGATTCCGTTGCTGCTCATGTTTATAATTAATGTATGAGTGGACAAAGTGGATGGGTTTAGGGGAGCAACATTTCTTAGAGATGGTCACAGCTTAATTAATTAGCAGAATGCCATAAATGCTAATTTGGCGTTTCACGGCAGAGCTTGTTATGACATCCTGGATACATCTCACATCCATGTTATTTATTTCATTCAGGCTAAAAATTTCCATGTACATGTTTCTTCAGCCACACATTCAGTTTGTTCTTTCATCTAGCCTAATCCAGCCACCTCAACCCCCCACCCTTTCTCCTGGCAGTGGATGAGGCAGGTACAGTCCAAAGAAGGTGGGAAGTGCAGGGCGGTACAGTTCGGGGCAGATATCCTTTACAATCTCCAACTCCAGATTCCCATATGTCTCAGTGCCAACAAATATGCAAACCCCCTGTGGTGTCAGAGGTCTGCTCTGTGGTCTCCATCCAGTGGGACGTGTGTGGAACAGATGGTGACAACCACAGGGCATCCTTATCAGACACCCAAACCACTTCAACTGATCCTCTCATTAAATGTAAATGACATTTCCATTTATAGCATTTAGCAGAAGCTCTTCTCTAAAGCAACTTACACAAGTGATAATGCTACATTCCCAGCAATAAAGGGTTTAAGGGCCAAGCTCAAGGGTTTTGCAATGGTGGCTTGACAGTGCTGGGAATCAAATCCTCAATCTTTTAGTCAAAGGTCAAGTATCCTTAGCGCTAAGCAACCACTGATTACTTGAATAAAACAACCTGCAGCTTTATACAGAGGTTCTTTTGGATTCCAAAGTTCTTTATTTAAAAATTCTGTAATAATTTCGGTAACAACTTTAAAATTCATGGGTCCAACAAAAAAAATAGCCATCAAGTATGAAGCAAAATATACCTCTACCTCTAAGAACAAATTAGAAAACAAGTTTAAGTTCAAATTCAAGTTCAAGTAATTTATTTATGTAGCGCTTTTTACAACACTACATTGTCAAAAAGCAGCTTTACAGAATTAAAAGCCCTTAAACCCTCAAAGAGCAAGCCGAAGCGACAGTGGCAAGAAAAAACTCCCTGTTATGTTGTTATTTTAAGGAAGAAACTTTGGGAGGACCAAGACTCAGTGGTGGACTCATCCTCCTTGAGCGGCCGGGCAGCATCTACAGTGTAGGATATTATTGTACAGATTGTTTTGAGATTGGGTGACTATTTAACAAATGGAAAAACTCTAACTGGAAAACTATATGTAAGTCCAATAAGGGGGTCCTGCAGTCCAATTAATATCCAGGTTCCATTCAGTAATCGTCGTAGCCACAGTGCTTCAGCAGAGCCATGGATGAAGATCTGACTACACCTACAGGAAACCGGCCACACCTCAAAAGAAACAGACAAGAAAAGCAGTTAGAGCTGATAATATAGCACAGCATTTAAGTAATATGTAATTGATTGACACAGTACAGCATGTGACTCCGGCATCACTGACTAGAGCAGCATAACTAGAAGAGGCAGATACTGCAGACTCTACCTAGTTGAGAGGGCTCCCTAGAACAACATCATTTTAGTGCCACACCCCCCATTAATGATGTGAAACGCCAGCACACACTGGTCGCAGATTACCAACCCAACACAGCCAAGCCTGAGATCTACACCTTTATCTACAGGAAATTAATTAAATACTAGATTAAATTAATGTGTTTTTAATCTACTTTTTAAGATTAATTAGGATTCAGAATCACAAACAGTAATTGGAAGGCTATTCCAAAGTTGAGGAGCCTTGTGGGAGAACTCTTCCACCAGCAGTAATTTTATTTATTCTAGGAGCTAAAAGTAAACCAGCACCTTGAGATCTGAGCTCACGTGTTGGCTTGTACAATTGAATCAGCTCACTCAGATACTGTGGAACCTGAGTATGTAGAATTTTATGTTATCAATAAAATTTTGTACTCAATACGAAACTTAACTGGTAGCCAGTGCAAGTTTGATAACACAGGACTGCTTTGATCAAACTTTCTGGTTTTAGATAAAACTGTAGCTGCAGCATTTTGGACAAGTTGTAATTTATGTAATGATTTATTAGAACATCCTGTCAGAAGTGAATTACAATAATCTAACCTTCGATCCTATCTCACAGGAAGGACCTTAAAAGTGTCAAGGAATGGGGAGATCTCTAACTCTCACAAAGTAAGCATTGGTGTGCCTCAGGGCTATGTACTTGGTCCTCTCCTCTTCTCACTATACATGACATCACTGAGCACAGTCATCCAGGCGCATGGTTTCTCTTACCACTGCTATGCTGATGACACTCAGCTTCATCTGTCTTTTGTCATCTCAAATTAAATTTAGAAAAAACAGAGCTTCTCATTATCCCAGCTAAACCCTCAATCCATCACGACCTGACCTTCCAAATTGATGGCTCCACAATCTCCCCAACCGATTCGGTCCGGAACCTTGGTTTCACAATAGACTCCCACCTTAAACTCTCTGATCATGTTATCATATATATATATATTCCTTCTTTACAACATAAGGAAGATCAGACCCTTTTTGACTGAACACGCTACCCAACTGCTTGTTCAAGCCCTAGTCCTATCCCGGCTTGATTATTGTAATGCGCTACTTGCCGGTATCACAATCCACAATCCACAATCAGACCTCTTCAACTAATTCAAAACTCTGCAGCCCGACATGTCTTTAACCAGCCCAAGCGAACTCATGTCACTCCACTACTCGTTTCCCTCCATTGGCTTCCTGTAGCTACAAGTCACTGACTCTGGCCTACAGAACAATTGCTGGATCTTCCCCCTCCTACCTTCACTCTATCTTTTTAAAATATACTCCGACTCGTTCACTTCGCTCCAGTAATGATTTCCGCCTGGTGATTCTACCTCACCGAGGAGCTAATTCTCACTCCGTGGTGTTCACCACTGCACAATGGTGAAACGTTCTTCCCAACTCTGTCCGTAAGGCAGAATCACTAAACAGTTTTAAGAAGCTACTGAAGACGCATCTCTTTAACAAATACCCGTTGTAGAAATAAAAAATTAATAAATAAATAAAAGGGGGGGGGGGCAGCATCGAATAACAATCAGGTTTGATGAATTTACAGTATAGTTGGTTTTCTCCATAACTTCTGACTTGTAATGTTCTCATTTGTAAGTTGCTTTGAATAAAAGTGCTAAATGACTAAATGTAATGTAAATGTACAAGAAAAGATATTTGGTTATTATCAGAGGACATTAATAAGTAATTAACTACTTTAATTACTGCTGTCTTAGTGCTATGGTGAGACCTAAAACCTGATTGATAAACTTCATGAATGTTATTAGCTAGAAGATCGCGATTCAGCTGGTTGAACACAATTTTTTCTAGGATTTTAGAGACAAAAGGAAGATTTGATATTGGTCTATAGTTGGACAGTATTAGAGGATCCAAATTAGGTTTTTAAGTAATGGTTTAATGATGGCACACTTCAGATTTTCGGGGACATAGCCTATTTTAAGTGTTGATTTTATAATGTTTATTAAAGGCTCTGTAATATTTGGTAGGAGGTCTTTAAGTAGGTTTTGTAGGTATTGCGTCTAACAGACAGGATGTTGTCTTTGATTGTGTAATTAATGAGACAAGCTCTTTTTTAGATATGGGGTTAAAGGTATTTAACTCTTGTAATATATTATTTTCTCTACCACTAGATTTTTCAGTAATCGGTGAGTGTTGATTATTGATTATGGTACACAATGCATTAGATGATTTATGTCTTATGTTTTCAATTTTATCACTAAAGAAATTCATGAAACCATTGCTGCTGAAATGTGAGTGAATCTGTGAATCTGATTCAGTAGCACTCCGAGTTAGTTTGGCAATGGTACTAAAGAGGAATCTTTGGTTGTTTTTGTTGTTCTCTTTTAATTCATAAATGGGACCTAGTTATTGTGGGTGACGACTCCTGGCAGTTTGCAGACATAATCTAAAACAATTGGGGGGGGGGGGGGGGGGGGGGGGGGGGGGGGGGGGGGGGGGGGGGGGGGGGGGGGGGGGGGGGGGGGGGGGGGGGGGGGGGGGGGGGGGGGGGGGGGGGGCCAATCCATCGCTGGGCACACACTCACTCACACAGACACACTCTATAGGGGGCAATTTTTTGAGAATTCAATTAACTTGATCCATGTTTTTGGACTGTGGGAGGAAACCGGAGAACCCGGAGGAAACCCACGCAGACACGGGGAGAACATGGAAACTCCACCCAGATGGGGATTCGAACCGGGAATCCCTAGCGCTGAGAGGCGAACGTGCTAACCACTAAGCCACCGTGCCGCCCTAAAACAATAATGATTTCTGTAAATCATTATGTAAATATGTATCTACCCCCCATGACTGGGCTGATTACCAAAATCATAGTTCTTCGTTGAAATGAATAAATGCTGAGTAAGGTGTTCAAAATTTTTACTTACTTTTTGTTAAACTCTACATAAACAACATAGACTTCAGTTACATTCGTGCACCACCACCTCTCCACCCTTTTGTTTTATTGACGAGTCATACGCCTCTTTTATGATAAAGTGTGTAATGAAACCGAAAGTGTTCATTCATTGTTCAGCAGATCTGTTATCCTTCAGCCTGCTGAGGGAGGTGACTTTATCCAGTGACTGTCTTTATTAGTAGGTTATGTCAAGTGACGCAGTGTTCAATTCCACGCGTCAAACAAAGATGTCAATCTGGAAATGTTTTGGCTGATCTGCAGACCTTCTACAGATAATTGATGGACTGATCGATCCAGTAGCTTTGCCACTTAAATTCCCAGTGGCACGGGCAAGATCAATCAGACTTGGGTATTATGTTTTTGTGTGTGTGTGTGTGTATGTAGGGGGTTGATTTCACGCCGACAGAGGTTCATCAAAATAAAAGGGATGATGAGACACTAGCAAACAACACTTCTTTTGTAATTATTTAAAAATCAAACATTAGTGGTGAGTTCAGTTGAACCAAATCCACAAACACACACACACACACACACACGCACACACACACACACACACACACAGATATATTTAAGGATCAATCCTGCAGGGTGATAGGTTTGAATGTGCCATCAGCCAGCAGCAGTGTGTGTGTGTGTGTGTGTGTGTGTGTATGTGTGTGTGTGTGTAAAGACATCTCTTATCAGTACCAGTCTTATCTTCATGTAGCAGGTTTCAGTGTAAACAGCGGCGTTGCTTGCAGATCCCTCCACACACTCCTCACCTTCTGTTCTTCTCATCCAGCACCTAGGGCTGATGCATGGCTTGCCTCTTTTACCCAAGAATCAGGATGCTGAAGACACAACTCACACCTGCATGACCCGCTTTAAAATGAAAAATGTAATACACCCTGACCTGCCTGAACCTAGAGCGTTAGCACCAATGTACCCTAATTCCTTATATATTAAACAGTCTAATTGAACACACACACACACTCACACTCACACTCACAAACACTCACACACATGTAGGATGGAAAAATGATGCATCTAAAATAATGAGCCAGATATAAGTTTAACCACCTTTTACAAATAAGTTATACTTTTAAGTATACAGTACTTATACAGCAGCTATAAATTACTAATAAAGATTTTGTTAATTTAACCTTTCCATCTTCAGAGCACTAGTACAGGGCGTTATTATTACTTATTTCTATCTTCCACTCCGCCAACGGTCTATTTTATAATGAGGATTCCACAGGCTCAGGAACAGGCTTTATTTACACATGATTTTTAATTTATTGAAACACACCACATGGTGTATGCACGCTCTCGTGTTCCTTCAGCTCGTGGTTGATCTCTGCAGCTTATAAAGTGTGCACGCGTTCATCAGACAGAGCCGCATCACTTGCGTTAATTATCTCTAATGAAATACATTTTCCAATCTGATTTGTTTAATGCAGATTGCACCCAAAACACACCCAATAAGAATTAAGAGCGTAAGTACATGCCTTTTACGTTTTTTGCACCATCATTATGATAGTGAAGACACACTGACATGCCCCAAATCTGTGACAGTCTAATGACCGGAGCGAGGCGGATCCGCTACTCGGAACAATCAGTCTGCGGCAGAGGTACAGTCAACAGAGTTTATTCACACAACAAGTGGGGAAGAGCGCGTGGTAGTAGAACGTGCTGGCGGAAGCGCCGAGATGGTGGCGTGACGTCGCGGCTAGGCGGTGTAGACGTCAGCGGGACCGTGTTCCAAACCGCAGGTTCCAAACAGGATGGAGTGTGGCTTGGAGTGGGTACAGCGGCAGGAGGCGGGGCTGCACACACAAACACAAGGCAGAACAAGTAAAGGAAACACACATTACTAGGCAGGGACAGACAAGGCGAGGCGAGAGACAGGACGGCGTGACTTAAATAGAGTATGTGATTACACCCAGGTGGACACAATTACGAGGCGTAGTTACCCAACACACCCACACCACATGATGAACCATAACATAACCCCCCCTCAACGGGTGCCTCCTGGCACCCTTAGAAGGCTTGCTAGGGCACCTGGGGTGGAAGTCCTTGATGAGGGCGGGGTCCAGGATGGCAGCGCAGGGAACCCAGGAGCGCTCTTCTAGACCGTACCCCTCCCAGTCCACCAGGTATTGGACGCCTCTGCCTCAGTGGCGGAAGTCCAGCAGGCATCGTACCGTGTATGGCGGGCTGGCCATTGATGAGACGTGGGGCAGAGTGATCAAGGGGCGGGGTTGAGTGGGGAGTGGGTGACCGGCTTGATGTGGGATACGTGGAAGGTGGGGTGTATACGCATGTGGCGGGGATAATATAATAATATAAGCCGAGACGGACAGCTGCAGGGTTTATGACTCTGGTGATGGGGAAAGGTCTGATGAAGCGAGGGGCCAGTTTGTGGTATTCAGTCTTCAAGGGGATGTTGCGGGTGGACAGCCAGACCAACTGTCCTACCATGTAGGCAGGGGCTTGGCGGCGACGGCGGTTGGCGGAGGACATGGACGTGGCCTGGGCTTGGCGAAGCGCGATGCGCGTGTTCTTCCACACCCGGCGACAACGACGGATGTGCTGGCTGACCGAGGGGACTGCAATGTTGTGCTGCTCCTCCGGAAACAGCGGTGGTTGGTTGCCCAAGGGGACCTCAAACAGAGACCTGCCGGTCGCAGAGCTGCGTGACATGTTGATGGCGTATTCGACCCAGGGGAGGTGTTCGCTCCAGCATTCAGGGTGCTGGGCTGACACACAGTGCAGGGTGGTCTCCACTACTTGATTGGGCCTTACCGCCTGACCATTCGACTGTGGGTGCATACCAGAGGTTAGTGACAGAGACGTACCGAACTAACGGAAAAAGGCTCTCCATACCTGGGAGACGAACTGTGGGCCTCGATCCGACACCATGTCCACCCGGATGCCGAAGACCCTGAAAACGTACTCGAAGACCAGTCTGGCAGTTGCAAGGGCCAATGGTAGTCCGGGAAGAGCCATATGGCGTACTGATTTTGAGAACCTGTCAACGATGGTGAGTATGACAGTGTTGCCCCTAGAGTTCGGCAGCCCAGTGACGAAGTCGAGGGCGATGTGGGACCAAGGGCGTCCAGGTATGGAGAGCGGCAGGAGGAGTCCAGAGGGTGACTGATGGGAGGCTTTGTTGCAGGCACATACAGAACAGGAGTTGAATTGACGAATGTCCGAGGAAAGGGAAGGCCACCAAAAACGCCGTCTGATGATGTCCTCGGTGCGTGACAGACCCGAGTGGCATACCCAGCGGGATTCATAAGCCTATTTGAGCACCGCGGGGCCGGCGGCGGAGGGAACAAATGTGCGGTCCGGTGGGCCTTGACCGGGATCCGGGTCCTTGAGGAATTCCTTTTCTCTATGGTTTTCTGGACCTCCCAGGAAACACCTGCGAGCACACAACTCGAGGGTAAAATGGTGTCATTACTCAGGGGGGACTCTTCCAGAGAGAAGAGCCGAGACAAGGCATCAGGCTTGGCATTACGAGAACCGGGTCGGTATGTGATTATTAAATTAAATCGCCCAAAAAGGAGAGCCCACCGTGCCTGCCAAGAGTTTAGTCTCTTTGCCGTCTGTATGTATGCCAGGTTCTTATGGTCTATCCACACAATGAATGGTTGTTCAGCCCCCTCCAGCCAGTGACGCCATTCCTCCAGGGCCAGTTTGACCGCAAGAAGTTCCTGGTTGCCTACATGATAGTTCCTTTTAGTGGAGGAGAATTTACTCGAAAAGAAGGCACAAGGATGAAGGCGGCCCTCGTCGGTCCGTTGGGAGAGCACGGCTCCGGCTCCCGTGCTAGAGGCGTCGACTTCCACAATGAATTGTTTGGATGGATCTGGTTGAACAAGGATGGGGGCTGAAATGAACAGAGACTTGAGATGGCTGCTTGGGCCACCGTCGTCCACTGAAAAGGCACCTTAGTTGAAGTGAGAGCAGTCAGGGGAGTGGTGATAGTGCTATAGTTCTGAATGAACCTTCGATAAAAATTTGTGAAACCGAGGAACCTTTGCAGTTTAGTCCAGGAGGTGGGGCATGGCCACTCGCAGATGGCCCGGATCTTTTCTGGATCGGGCTTGATAGCCCCCGGAGACACCACAAACCCCAAGAAGGCTACGGTCTGTTGATGGAAACTGCAATTCTCAGCCTTTACAAAGAGACGGTTCTGTAACAGGCGGTTCAGGACCTGGCGTACGTGTTGCGCATGCTCCTTAAGGTTACATGTAAATATCAGAATATCGTTTAAGTGAACGAAGACAAACTGATCGAGCAAGTCCCTGAGCCCGTCGTTGACTAAAGCCTGAAATACCGCAGGGGAGCATTTCTGAGGCCGAAGGGAACCACCGGTATTCATAGTGACCACTGGGAGTGTTAAATGCCGTTTTCCACTCATCCCCTTTACGAATGCAGACCAGATGGTAAGCGTTGCGCAGGTCTAGCTTGGAAAATACTGTGGCTCCCTGCAGTGACTCAAATATGGAGGATGTTAGCGGCAGAGGGTATTTGTAGAGGACTGTGATGTTATTCAGACCCCTATAGTCAATGCAGGGTCGTAGGGTGCCGTCTTTCTTAGCTACAAAGAAGAAGCCGGCCCCTACAAGGGAGGTGGAAGGTTGGATCAAACCCATGGCAAGACATTCGGAAATGTATTTCTCCATTGCCTCCCTCTCAGGGCGAGATAAGGGGTAAAGCCGACTGGACAGGAGAGGAGCACCGGGTAAAAGATCAATGGAGCAGTCATAGAACCTATGAGGGGGAAGCTGGCGGGCCCTCTCTTTGCTGAATACCTCCCGCAGGTCATGATATACATCCGGAATCAGAGAGAGATCCACTGCGGCGTGGTGGTCACCATTAGGTACAGCACTGGGGGGGACCGCCGCACGAAGTCAGGAAGAGTGGCAGGGAACCCCCCCATGTAAGAACCCTAGCATGAACCCAATCCAGATGGGGATTATGAGTTTTCAACCAGGGAAACCCTAAGATGACTGGGGCATCTGGGGACTGAAATACAGCAAAGCTTATCTTTTCCCTATGGTTGCAGACAGACAGGTTGGGTACGATGGGTGATTGGGGAGAGACGTCGGCCATCTAAGGCAACAGGGTGGAGAGGGGAGGACTATGGAGAAAGTGGTATGCCCGTTTGCAAAGTGAAGTCAATGTCAACAAGATTCTCCTCTGCCCCAGAATCTATGAGGAAATTGACAGACAGGCTACGTTCAGGCAGCAGGAACACCGCGGATAGGCTAAGGCGAAGTGATTGGGTCTTTAGGGTAGGACTCGACAGGGCCCCCGTTTTGGGCGAAAGGTGGTTAGCGTCACCGCAATGGCCCTGTTCCCTATGGGTGGCACGTTCCTCTAGAGACAGGGTGGCCCATCCTAGCTGGTTCGGTTCGAGCTCGGTGGGTGGTTCGAGGGGAAGAGCGGTACTCAGCCGGACCGTGGAAACCCTAGGCGAGGTAGGGGTGCGTGCGGGGTATCGGAGTAGCCGTTCGCGGCGTCGCTCTGTAATGCGACCATCAAGATGGAGTGCGAGGTCAATCAATTCTTGGAGCGTTTGGGGTCTATCACCGGTGGCTAATTCGTCCCGGACGCGATCGTTGAGCGCATTTCTAAATACGCCGTGCAGCGACCGTTCACACCAACCCGTTTCCACCACTAGGGTTTGGAACTCAACCACGAAATCGGCCACTGAGCATGTACCGACAATAACCGGCTGTCAATGTCTTTCGTGTAATCGGTTGGTCAAATACCCCCCGGAAACATTCTAGAAATGAGGCATACGTGATTTCGAGCTGGGAGGCGCCCCCCAGAGTAGCTTCCGCCCATTTCAACGCGCGGCCGCGCAATAGCCCGATTATAAACGAAATCTTGTGCGCGTCGGTGGGGAAGCATGATGGGCGTATACCAAAATACAATTCACATTGTAATAGGAAACCCATACATTTCTGTAAATCCCCGTCGTATGGGTCCGGGTGTACCGCGGCACCGTCGGGGCGCAAAGACGGGTTCGGTACCTGATTAGCGGAGAACACATTTGGGGATGCGCTGGCAGGTCCAGGGGGGAGGGGGGTGTGATGCTGGTAGCGCCGCGACCATCGACCGAACCTGGAGTGCAAGGTTGCTCACCAAGTCCGCTAAACCCTCCTGTCGGCTAAAGAGGAGGTTGAGGTGTGGATCTGAGGCTGGTTGCTGCCCGGCTGGTGGTAATGGCGCCGACTCCGCCTCAGAGGTGAATTGTCCCGAGGAATCCATGTTGGCCAAAAGGTAATATGACAGTCTAAGGACCGGAGCGAGGCGGATCCGCTACTTGGAACAATAAGTCTGCGGCAGAGGCACAGTCAACAGAGTTTATTCATACAACAACTGGGGAACAGCGCGTGGTAGTAGAACGTGCTGGCGGAGAACACGAAAGCGCCGAAATGGTGGCGTGACGTCGCAGCTAGGCGGTGTAGACGTCAGCAGGGCCGTGTTCCAAACCGCAGGTTCCAACCAGGATGGAGTGTGGCTCGGAGGGGGTACAGCGGCAGGAGGCGGGGCTGCACACACAAACACAAGGCAGAACGAGTACAAAGGAAACACACAGTACTAGGCAGGGACAGACAAGGCGAGGCGAGGTGAGGCGAGGTGAGGCGTGACCGGGAGCCAAAGAGGATGAGGCGAAACACACAGGTGAGCACAAGACCTTTGGCGACGAGAGACAGGACGGCGTGACTTAAATAGAGTACGTGATTACACCCAGGTGGACACAATTATGAGGCGTGGTTACCCAACACACCCACACCACGTGATGAACCATAACAAAATCAAGCTGCCGAGTGCACATTTAGCAGGTTGCTAAAGATCGCTAATCTTTAATTAGGGCCCTTAGTGGTAGACCAATTCTTCCAAGGTAACTGGGAGGTGATAACAGGTGGTAATCAATTTTAATGAATAGATTTTATACTGAGTTTAAGAAAGAAGTTGATCATTTTATTCATCATCAGCATCTGTCCTTTATCAGGTTCAATTTATAATAAAACCACAATGTGAATCAGCTTCTCTTCTATGTTGTATTCAACATAATATTTTCCGACACACAACATTTAATCTTACATGCTGTATTCCAAACAAAGCGGCACATACAGGTTCGGTACATCCAGACTCCTGAACATTGCTGTGCAATGTCTCTTAATGGCGGCATGATGCTCGCTGCTGTTTTTCTCTTATAACACAATGGCATCTCCAGTGCATTGTGGCTTTACTGCTTATCATCAGAAAACAGACTGTACTACCTGAATAGCCATGTTGGACCCTCCAAAGAGATCAAACCCACCATGGAACATGTACTGCTTCTCTGTTTTTCATAAAAACAAACTGTGGGTTTTCCTGCTGGAGCCATAGTGAGGCGGCAATGATAAATGGTTGTGGAAAAATTACAGTAAGTCATACAGGTTAAACACAAAAAAGTAAATGTAGACTCACTGGATATTTTGTTAGATACAGCTTATTGTATTTCCCCTTACCATATACAACCCTTGGCAAAAAGTATGGAATCACCAGTCTTTGATGGGCACTCATTCAGACATTTTATTTTGTAGAACAAACTCAGATCATCATGATCAACATCATTACATCAACATGATGTAAGGTCATTCCAAAGTGCAACTTGTTGGCTTTCAGAAACAATAAAAGAAAAAAAAACATTGTGGAAACAAAGTAAATGTTACTTTTATTGAGCAAGCATGGGGACAATATTGGAATCACTCAATTCTGAGGAAAAAAGTATGGAATCATTCAAATTGGAGGTAGAAAATAAGGACACACCCAGTCCATTTCCTTTCCCTAAATGGAAACCTGCCTCAGATTACATCTGCACATTAGTCTGCAGTTAAAAACACCTGCAGTCATGGACTGTGGAGTGGCAAGGACCATGACTCCAACAAAAGAAATGTCTCTTGAAACAAGAGAGGATTGTGAAACTTCATAAGGAAGGTAACTCTTCACACATGGTTGCTAAAGATGTGGGCTGTTTACAGCCAACTGTATCCAAGATAAGGACCAAATACAAACAGCATGGAATGATTGTTAAAGCCAAGCGTACTGGTAGACAAAAAAAAGACCTCATGTGTATGTGTATGTATGTGACCGAACAGTAAGAAATTGCCTAAAGGAAATGGGATTTCAGTACAGGAAAGTCAAAAGAAAACAATCATTGACACCTAAACAAAAAAGAACAAGACTGCAATGGGCTAAGGAGAGGCAATCATGGACTGTGGATGACTGGATGAAAGTTATCTTCAGTAATGAGTCAAGAATCTGCATTGGACAAGGTGATGATGCTGGAAGTTTGTTTGGTGCCGTTCCAGTAAGATTTACAGTTGTAATCATAAATATTCAACTCCCACACCTCCAAAGACATAGAGATGTGGATGAAAGACAATGACAATAAATGACAAAAAAACTCATTAAACAACAAACAGTATTTATTAATACATATTTAAGTTATTTTGACAACAGAAGTTGACTTAACTTTGAAGTTCAAATGAAAAATGTAACTCTTTGTACACATTTACATGTGCACTATTATTCAACCCCCTGCTTTAATACTTTGTGGCGCATCCTTTAGCTTTTATATGTAACAGGTGCCTAAGGCACCTGTTCTTCTGTTCTTTATTGAGTTAGTTAACTTTCGTTCATGGTCGTTTAAGTTAATTAGCTCTTTCTTTTCATTGTTTTTTTGTTTTTTTGTGCACGTGGTCGGGTGTTTGTTGTATTTATTTCCAGTGTTCCCCCTCCTCCGTGCACGTCGTTAGTTTTATGTTCGCTCCCATTTTGTACACCCATTTTGGCGCTACGGCTCTGTGCTTCTCTGCGCAGCCGCTTTTGATCGAGGTAGGCGAGCGTTACATTATAACTGCCAACCAACATTTTTGGTAAGTACTAACAAGCTTCTTACACCTCTCAATTGGAATCTTGGCCCATTATTCACGTGCAAAAGCCTCTAGTTCAGTGATGTATTAATGGCTTCCGAGTTGCAACTGCCTTATTTAAATCCCACCAAAGATTTTCAATCGGGTTTAGATCTGGGGACTGAGATGTGCTTGGAATCATTGTCTTGCTGGAAGGTCTGATTATTGCCAATTTTTAATTTGTCAATAGATGGCATCACGTTCCTTTTTAAAATGGCCTGGTATTTCTGAGAATCCATGATGCCAGGTACACAATCAAGATTGCGAGTCCCTGCTGCAGAGAAACCCACCTCCATGCTTGACTGTGGGGATGGTATTATTCTGGTCATAAGCCTGGCCTTTTGCACGCCAGGCATTTCGTTGGTCTATATGTCCAAACAGTTCCAGTTTGGTTTCATCAGTCCATAGAACTGTCTCCCAAAACTCTGTAGCCTTATACAAATTCCTCCTAGCATATTTTAGTCGACTTTTGATGTTCCTTGTGGTTAAGAGTGGAGTGCGTCTTGGAGTGAAATTTTAAAATTTTGATGAAATTTTGGGCTTTCTTCCACGGCCAAGCAGGTTTGCAGCTGTTCCATAAGTTTTAAACTTCCTTATAATGCTCCCAATGGTGTTTCTTGGGATGTTATATTTTTTGGAAATCTTCTTATACCCAAGGCCCTTTAGGTGCGATGAAATAATCTCCTCTCTCAGCTTTTGTGGAAGCTCCTTTGTCTTTCCCATGATTGCAACTCGGAAGCCATCAAACATCACTGAACTAGAGGCTTTTGCACGTGAAGATTGGGCCAAGATTCCAATTGAGAGGTGTAAGAAGCTTGTTAGTACTTACTAAAAATGTTTGTTGGCAGTTATAAAAGCTAAAGGATGCTCCACAAAGTATTAAAGCATAGTGCACATATAAATGTGTACAAAGAGTTACATTTTTCATTTGAACTTCAAAGTTAAGTCAAAGTTAACTTCAAAGTTAACTTCTGTTGTCAAAATAACTCAAATATGTATTAATAAATACTGTTTGTTGTTTAATGAGTTTTTTGTCATTTATTGTCATTTTCTTTCATCCACATCTCTATAATGTCTTTGGAGGTGTGGGGGTTGAATATTTCTGACATTTTCTCATCCTTTTAATTGATTGTTTGGAGATGGGGAAGTAATTTTCCAAGATGACAATGCATAGGGCAAAAACAGTGAAGGCATTCCTTGGAGAAAGATACATTCAGCCGATGTCATGGACTATAAATTGTCCAGATCTCTACCCAATTGAAAACCTGTGGTGGAAACTTAAATATTGATCCACAAAAAGGCTCCGACCTGCAAAGCTGATCTGAACTGCTATCAAAGAGAGTTGGCACCAAGTTGATAAAGAATACCAACTATGCTGAGACATTAGGGGAAGCCCCTGTAGACGCAAACTGGTGGCAGCAAGCATTATATTTGGAACTTGTTGTTCAGGTGCAAAACCAGTGGAAATTAAGAGCGATATACGCTCCAGTGTGTATGCTACACAGCCGCCGCTTTGCTGCCAACGTACTCCCAGAATGGCAACAAAAGGGGTGACTAAAACATTGCAATTTACATAAGCATTAATAGTATACAATTGGTGCATGGTGGCATATGGGGTTAGCACATCTGCCTCTTAGTGGTCAGGATCCAAGTTTGAGTATATTTTTTGTGGCATTTTCATGTTTTCCCCATGTAAAACAGTTTAAAATCATGGTTTTGAGGTGAATTGGCTGCTCCAAATTGCCCATATATAGTGTATCTGTGTGAGTGGGTTGTGAGTGATGGATTCACTCCATGTCCTGGGTTTTTCTGCACAGCTTCTGAAACATTCTCAAATGAATGGGCATTGGGAATCCCCTCCCCCCACAACCCAAGATAATCAGATGAGCTTGAGATAAAAGTATACAACAGTGTAATATATAACATATAAATATAGACATACAGGAAACTTCCTGTTTTTCTGGGTTGATGTTAGAATGACCTATGATTTTTTATATTACATCATTTTGCAGACCCTTTGTAAATATCCTTTGAACTTGACTTGATGGTTGGGATCAGAGGTCAGGGTCAGTCATGATACAGCACCTCTGAAGCAATAATGGCCAAAAACTGTGTTTAAGGTCCCACACTGTTAAATTCAGTAGACCGGAATTAAACCGCAACATGTTGGCTTAGCGGTTAGCACGTTCATCTCTCAGCACTAGGGATTCCCGGTTCGAATCCCAATCTGGGTGGAGTTTTCATGTTCCCCCCATGTCCGTGTGGGTTTCCTCCCACAGTCCAAGGTCAAGGATCAAGGTCAATTGAATTCTCCAAATTACCCCATATAGAGTTTGTCTGTGTGAGTGAGTGTGTGCCCACCAATAGATTGGCGTCCTGTCATGGGTGTATCTGCCCAGTGATCGAAACGTTCTCCCCTGGATGGACATGGGGAACCCCCTATGACCCTACTAGAGGACAAAGCAGAAGATAATGGAAGGATGGATGGATTTAAACCTCCAACCTTCAAATTGCTAGGCACAAAACCTAACCACTTAGCTACAATGCCCCACCACCTGGCTACCATACCCTCAACCACAGCTCCTTTTAGTGCTACAGCATACAACCATTTAAAGACCATTATACTGAAGTAAAAAATGTCAAAAAAATTTCTTGTATTACAAATTTAGATGATTATTATTGTTTATGTGGAAATTTTAATTCTTAGAAAATGCACTGCTGTGATGACAACCTGCAATCAAGCAGCATGGATTCCACAAGTGTGTATCAATTATTAATGCCTTTATGTTATTCAGCATGATTTCCAAATATTTCAATAGCATTTAGTGATGTGACTGGCTGCTCAGCATTTTCTGTTTTTATTGGAGCGTAGTATAGGTGGCTGTTGAGTGATGTCTATGACAATCAAGACTCTGATCTTTAAGTTGATTAGGTATCTTTGGTATTCAAATGAATGTTGCAAAGCTTTAAAATACGATTCAGTGCCAATGACTTCAATGAATTCAACTGGAGTTAGAACGTCCATCTCTCAGCACTGGGGAATCCAGGTTAGAATCCAGATTTCGGTGGAATTTTCATGTCCTCTTCATCTCCACGTTGGTTTTCTCCCAGTTCTTCGGTTTCCTCCTGCTGTCAAAAAACATGGATTCAATGGGAATTGGCTGCTTTAAATTGCCCTTACATAGTGTGTGTGTGTGTGTGTGTGTGTGTATGTGTGTGTGTGTATGTGTGTGTGTGAGTCAGTGCATGCCCACCTCTCCGAGGATTGAGGGAAAGATAATGAAATGAGATATTTAATGGGTTTGTTTAATCAGAGGTTTAGAATGTACTTGGATGTAATGGGGGTGATAAGAAAATTATGGCATTGTGTTGGTGGTATGTACAGTACCAGTCAAAAGTTTGGACACCCCCCCTTTTTGCTCCACTTCTTGTCCATGTTATTAGTTCCATTTATCATATAGATGGACTTTGTTGTTCTACAATGACGGACTGTGGTCCATCTGTTTGTGGACTACAGTACATACTTTGTTTTACAGTACATATCCTTTACTCTGTTCTCAAATGGTCAGGACCCCAATAGTACTCCAAATTCCAGCAGTGTCACTGAGAAGTTCAAATAAAACTACAGCAGCAATAAAACCCCCTCATTGCATCGGTGTCACTGCAGAACTGACAATTAACAATACACTACCCAAATTATACCTGTTCCGTGATAGTCCTTACCAACAAAGAACCAACAGGAGACTACTAAAAAAAAACATATGGACTACAGTCTGTAACTGTAAAACTACAAATTCACTTCATATGGTAATGGAACTTTCAAAAGCACATCTGTCAGTAGGTTTTTCTGAGATGAAACTCGTGCACCAGACTTGGACACGTGTGGTGTCCAAGTCCAAGTGGTGTCCAAAACATGGATGCTGTTAAGCTTTGCTGCATTGTATGTTGATTTTAGCCTTTCATAAGTGTAAGCACAAATATAACTTAAATAACATATGCTTTATTGTAGATGTTAAAAAAGCATTTATATTAGAATTAACCTACAATTTGTAAGTTATTATTTGATATCTTACTTTTGATAAACTGTGATTTGTTTATGGGTGGGGTGCATTAGGTAGTAGGTAATTTGGGGGTGTGTTGGAGATGGGGATTTTATGGTCGTGTTTCAGCTTTAGTATTAAAAATAAACCCCGGTCGGAGTGGAGCTTAATGAAGCTCGTGCTTAGCCCTGAGAACTAAGGTCGGACCCGGTGTGAGGGGGCGTTCAGCGGATTACAAAGGCACAAGATGAGGCCGGAGCTCTGATGTTTTCTTTTTGTTCTGACTGAAAACAGTTGATCGCTTCAGGACAAGGACACACTGATGATGCGTTAACACCAGGAGTCCACAGCTGAGCGTGTGTGAACCCAATGAATCTAAAAAGGCGAAGCGTGAAAAACAAAAAGCAAACAACAAAGGTTGCAGGGTGAACGCAGACTGGAAAAAAATGTTTCTTATTGCTAGCTGAGGGCAATGGCAAGCTCTCTCTCTCTCTCTTGTACACACATGCCTGCTCTCTCTCTCTCTCTCTCTATCTCTCTCTCATGCACTCATGCTCAGGCTCCCCTCCTCTACTGTTTAGCTGAACACCAATGCATTAATGGCTGGAGGCAGTAAGAAACCACAAGATCTGTGACTCTTTCCACACTTTCATTTTCCAGAGTGGCTCGCTCCTTTAAAATACATCCTCATCATATAGCCATGAGCCAAACGGTCTCCATTTACGATGAGCTCTGATTTTTTTGCTTCTCTTTACTCCTACTCTGGTCTCTGCTGATATATAAGTGGCAGTTTAGAGCTCTGTCAGCTTTACAACACCAGGCTTCAGAAACCAGACTCTAACCCTGTAGAGAAACAAATCCATGAGATTTTCAAATATCAACTTTGGTTTTGTAAATACGAGGTCCAATCCTCAGTTAAGTCTTTCTGTCTGAAATACCATGATTATTTTGTTAATACTGTACAGTTTAAAAAGTGTAAATTCTTGTATATGAGTTCATGCACAAACTGGAAGCAAATTTTTAAAAGGGAGAACATATCAAAAGTCTCATTTTAAAAATAAAAGTCTTAATTTTGTTTCCCTATCTGAAGACTGATCTCTATACTGAGCTGTATTATCAATGTTGTAGATTACCCACTATTAACTACGTACTGTGTTAAACACCATCTTCCCAAAAAAGCCTCCATTACTTACTACCATTGAGATTCTTACTGCAAAGAGCCTGCAGATCTTACTTGAAAAAAATATACAGCAACAAAAGGCGAAAGAAGGGATGCTTATCAACCCGATCATACCTGCATTGATCATGTTTAGACACTAGGGGAAGCCCCTGTTCACTATAACCATTTGGTGCGAACACCAACTGTCAAGGCTATTGTTCAGCTATTAAAGCAGTGGGGCAGGGACGTGACTTGTAGCCAATGGCTTTGCTAAACCAGTCAAATGTAGGGTACCACCACACGCCATCGGCTATTCCATTTGGCGGGGAATGGCATAACCTACATCGCTTTACATTTATAATTTCTGTACATTAGTGTCCTGCACTGTTAATGCTACTCAGTCGCTTAAAGTCGCTTAAGTCCCCCAATGAGCCCTGGTCCTTACAAGATTTCTTCCAGCATTACCAGGGAGATTTTCCTTGCCACTGCCTTTCTCATGTTTTATAGGTGGAAAGACACATCCTATGGTTGAATCATTAAGAGAATTAGTACAAGCCTTTCGTGCTTTTTGTGTACTTGTATCATTGTTGCAATGACATTGACACAGCCTAAATCAAGCTTTGTGGTGCGCGATTTTCGGCTCGATTAAATCACTAAATTAGGCCCCTCAGTATCAGAACCTCGATGTTTTTCGCCTGTCAAATGTTTGCACACCTTTTCTTCTGAATTATAAATTATTAAACCCTCTGTTCAATGAACTATGTAATTACCAGCAGTATGAAAATTGAATTTGGGTTGGCTGTACCAGACGAAGAATGGCACATGGAGTGAGAATGAAAGGGTTTGTTGATTCCTGGAAGTGTGAGCTGTTTGAAATGCGTGTGTGGAAGCAGCGGAGCTGCGGTGGCGTGTGAATTATGACTGAATGTCTGCTTTTGAAAGCTGGTTCAGGTGACATGTCAGGTTTTAAATCATCTGACCCATCTTGCTTTAGGAAAAGGACAAACACAAACATCCACACACACACAGACAGACACATAGACGAGAGACATGGCAAGCATGAAAAGCCCCTGAGGACATAATGCAAAGCTACAGATGCTATGATGTGTTATTCGTATGCAGTCTGAGGCCACTAATGCACTACGTCACATCCCTGAGATGTTGCTCTCCCATAAAAATCTGCCTAATTCAATTTCCAGGTCATAAAAGTGAGGATCTGGTGTTTCTATATGACCCTTTTAGGACAGACAAAGCCTTTTCTTCTCTCCGAATGAGATTGCGGTGCATGGCTGGCGTATGGCCTGCTTTATTTTATTAGCCTGGAAGCTGATTGCGGATAACTGCGTTAGGGCAGATCACAAATTCCATTATTGAAAATGAGGACGTAGAGGGAGACGTGTAATAGTGGGTATGGATATACACTGGATATGCTTGGCGCAGAGGCTGCTGGCAGAGGAACATTCGCTGTATTCATCAAGACACCTGCAGGTTACAATCTGTTAAGAGACCCAGAACGAATAATAAGTAAATACATTAAGCAATGATTGAAAATATAGTTAAAAGGAAATGAGCTGTGTTTAATATCATATTTAAAAGCCGATGAAGAGCGATGCCAGCTGGCTACCTCGGTATAGACGAAAGCTTTGATGTATTTTAGGGTTGATTTGACGTTTTAAATCATTTAGTTGTTTATAAAGTGAGCATTTCTTTCTGGTGAAGAGGTCTCATGGAACACCCGGCGTAAGGTGGGTGTACACATCACACAATCGTGTACTTCAATTAGAATTTTGCTAAGAAAGAAAAAGAAAATCGGTAAATTATGAGAAGATTTTATTTCAGTACTGTGACTGAATCCATTGCTCATATCCAAACCCAGTATGGGGGGGGGGGGGGGGGGGGGGGGGGGGGGGGGGGGGGGGGGGGGGGGGGGGGGGGGGGGGGGGGGGGGGGGGGGGGGGGGGGGGGGGGGGGGGGGGGGGGATTTTTTTTTTTTTTTTTTTTTTTTTTTTTTGTAAAACAGTACCAATCAAAGTTTAGACATGTCCCCTTCTTGCTCCATTGTCTATTTCCTCCACTTACCATAAATATGGACTTTGTATTTTTTACAATTACAAACTGTATTACATCTGTATAAGCCTATACTACTATACAGTGCTGGGAATAAAGACATGCTCTTATTGTAAAGCATATTACTATATCACAGTCTATCATTATTTTATATTATTTACAATAATTTACTTATTAATTGTGTCTATGTTTTTTGGATCTAAATGTTTACCGGATTAGATCTGTCAAAGTGACAGGAAAAGTTTACAGGACAGTAATGATGCTTGAAACACTGCCTGTCTCAGAGACAATGATGAACAAAAGACAGAGAGATCCGGCTGGAGGGCAAGGGGATAAAGATTGCTGCCATTCTTATTGAAAAAATGGATCAAAAAGGTTGGACGGGTTTTTCAGAGATGAAATGTAGGTGACTTAGACATGTACAGAAACCAATGAGGTTCAGATGATAGAAGGATGCTGAATATGGAGCCACCATACAGGAGAGGAGAAAGGCCAAGGGGGAGGTTTATGGATGTAGTGAGTAAGTTGATAGATGAGGGCAATCAGAGCAACAAGACATGATGATGAATAATGTTTGAATAATGATGCAAATGTTAATTTACGTGTAAGTGGTCGCAATAGCCCAGCTGGCTCTTGTGACATGCTGATTTGTTTGTTGTATGTTATGCCCAAAACACACGCATGAAAAATATTGCCCTAAATTAAGCTCTTAAGTTTGTGGTTGATGGCTCGCTAAAGATTACTAAAATGAAGCCGTTTGAGATGCTTCTTGGTGGTAAGGATAATATAAACATCCACAGTATCCAAAAGAGAAAGTATGTCAAATGTCATGGTGTGTAACAGTGTGTATTTGTATAGGGAACACACACCTACACACACACAAATTTTTGTCCTTTTTTATCTCATTTTATTTTCTTCCCATTAATTATGTACTAGTGTGGGGGGTTCCAATTCCTATTTAGGGGAGAAGGTTCCAGGTGCTGGATAGATTGCTGTGCCAAATCATTGCTGGGCATGCATATGCACCATATAGAGGCAATTTAGCAGCCTATTCAACTTTAATCCATGTTTTTGGACTGTGGCAGAAAACCTAAGAACCCAACACCATGTACTTTCCTTTTAGCTTGATAGAAATCATCAAAAAGTTACAGTAATGATTTTATGCTACACCACGGTCTGTGTCTGCATGTGTCAGTATCAATAACAGCATGTGATGTTATGGTGTCATAAGGACACAAGTAAGTCAGAATTATCTCAATGCAGTGAGACAGATGTAAAGACAAATTAAGTCAAAATTAGACATGACTCCCTCCGTCATTAAACATGAGAAAATGAGCCAAAATGTCAGACATGCATGAGAGTAAAAGGTACAGAAAGACAGATAAAAGACACAGAACGATGGTGGAGAGAGAGCGAGAAAGATTCAGGCAGAGAGAGGCAATTTGATTTGTTCTCATTGTTACATACAAACATATTTAATTATGAAGCCAATTTGAAATCTAATTCAATTCCAACTTAATATGCAAAAAGCAGTACGTAATAAATGATATTTTTATTTAATTTACCTGCATTAAAGACAAATATGGGGGCTGCCACACAATGCATTTGCACATCGCTGTGTCCATTGCAAATCTACTTATGTATGAAAAATAAAGTTTACTCAAATAATTCCAGCATGACTCACTGTAAATAATGACAGTGGAGGCCTTATGATGTAGAGATGCATCTCTGTAAAGACTTAATCTCATCCACTAATGACCTGTAGAGAGGTGAGTGGGGAGGAATGATAATGAAGATGCAGTTGTACACTGTGGATGAAAGTATTGGGACAACGACTAAAGCAATAAGGAACTGGAGGTCGTGCAATGGCAGGTGAAGCACAGTGTTAATAGAGCAGGAGGCAGTAAGTTGCCTAAATCACTTCCTATCTGTTGAACACATCTGTACCCACTAGCGGCGGGCCGCCAGGGTCTTCAAATCCTTCCCTGGAGGCCTAAAAATATCTGAGTCACAGACTGATGTTAATTAATAAAATTTAATAAAATTTAATAAAATTTAAAAATAAGATTTAAAATTTAAAAATAAGTTTTGCTGGCCCTGTAGCATAAAATAAGTAGATTCAACCAATCAAATTTTGAGTTGGCTTTACAGAGCTTTCGAGTGGGTTTAGTCATGTTAGCGTATTCAAAACCTCTGATTATACCTGTTTTGTAATGGTCCTGACCAATTGAGAACAGAGAACCAGCATATGACCAAAAAACAGACTGTATAGACTATAGACTGTAATTTTAAAACTACAAAGTCCATTTATATGGCAAGTGGAGAAAATTGACAATGGAGCAAGAAGGAGTTGTGTACAAACTTTTGACTGTTTCTGTACCTCGGGTGATGGAACTAAATGAAACACCTTAATTCAGTGAGTCACCTGATTCTTTTGTCCATACAGTGTATCAAAAATAAAGTGCAGCATGATTTCATCTCCCAACTTCAATTCTGGAGGAGTTTAAAACTGTGAGATCATCAAAGAAGCCTCGTGTGAAAGTAAAGTCAGTTTGGAAAAGCAGTGAAGCAAAATGAAATTAATTCCATAAAAAAATGTTTCTTACAGTAGAGCCCAAGAGCTGCACATCAAAGAGCTATTATTATTTATTTGTGATGGCTGAATGTTTTGTACCCTTTGAATTCTATTTATTTTAAATGTTGCTTTTTTATGTACCATATGCGCCTTTGAAGTGTTGAGTCTCCTGTGGAGCTTCCCCTTTTCATGTCTTTGATTAGCTTCACTGCATGTCTGTCTGTTTCGGTTCTGCATCACATGTTTTCTTTGGTTCTGCCTTTTGTTTCTGTCTGGATTGTCGCTTGTTGCTTTACACCTGTTACTCATCCTTTGTGTATCGACTGATTATTTGGGCTATGTTATGCTGTTATAATCTCTTTTATCATTTGTTGCATCATGTTATTTTAATCCTTTACAATAGATCAGATATTCTGGTTGTAGTTTTACTGATCCATGATCGTGGTGGTGCCTCAGATGTTGAATAACGCAGCAGTGTTACAGCCAATTATACACACCAGCCATTTTATTAGGTACACCTCTTCAGTTCAGTAAATTCACCTTCTATATTTTTCATTTCCACTAATCATATAGATGGACTTTAAGTTCTACAATTACATTCTGTAGTCAATATGTTTTTCTGTATATTTTGTTAGTCTGCTTTAGTATGTTCTCTGATGATCAGGACCCCCCCAAAGAAGAGGTATTTGGGTGATAGATGATCCTCAGTACTGTAGTGATACTGACATGGTGGTGGTGTGTTAGTGTGGATTATGCTGGCATGAGTGGTTCAGACACAGCAGTGATGCTGGACAGAGAAAAGTACACCAATCAGAGCATACAGGTGTGTGATCCACTTGTACCATCATCCGCCATTCTAATAATACCTGCATTCTGGGGATCCTGATCATCAGAGAACAGAGTAAAGGGAATTACAAAGTGTGTAGAGCAGGGGTGCCCACACTTTTTAAGCCCGAGATCTACTTTTCCATTGGACAGGTCATCGAGATCTACCGGGGTCAATCTTTATTTTTTAAGCTTTTATATTGAAACCTGTTTACACACATCATGTTAGTATTGTTGAATCTGTTAGAATTGCTCTTTTATTAAACACATTCCAGCAAATAGCACGGAGAAAACCTGATTTCACCCAAACACACAGTATACAGCACAAATGTAAAACAATCACTGTTACCCACATTTCCCCCAACAGAACATCCATCCATTCATTATCTTCTGCTTTATCCTCTACTAGGGTCGTGGGGGGTCCCCCATGCCCATCCAGGGGAGAACACTTCGGGCGCCAATCTATCACTGGGCACACTCAAACACAAACACACTCTATATGGGGCAATTTGGAGTATTCAATTTGACCTTGATCAATGTTTTTGGACTGTGGGAAGAAACCGGAAAACCAGGAGGAAACCCACGTGGACATGGGGAGAACATGGAAACTCCACGCAGATTGGGATTCGAACTGGGAATCATTAACGCTGAGAGGAACATGCTAAACCACTAAGCCACTGTGCCGCCACCAAACACAACATGAACGTTAATAAAAGCAAATGCATTTTTAGTTTGAAATTGTAAAAAAATACCCCCCCCCCCACTCTAAATGACAGTGGAACATTTTAGTTCTTTTTGAGCTTCACTCGTCCTTCACTCGTCTTGTCAGTGAAATAAATTGCAAAAAACAAACAGAAACTATCTAATGTAATGTAATGTAAATCTAATGGAGATGATTCTCGAGGCAATGCTTCGGATTTAGGCCCGGAGGCCTGGCCACGTGCCCGTTTTGGGAACAGCGAGAGAGACGTGGGGGAAGGGCAGACTGATCGCTCGTTTGCAAGAGATCGCGATTTAGAATGAATCACATTGTGTGTGAATGTGTGTGTGTTTATGTGTAAAAGCGCTTCAGATGCTGTGCTGTAAAAAAAAAAAGCGAAGATACGTGAAATAACGCTTTTTTAATTTTTTTAATTTTTTATTTTTTAAACCTCCATCACGATCGACCTGACACCCCTTCGCGATTGACCGGTCAACGTGTCAATGTATTGAGCACCCCTGGTGTAGAGAAAGAGATTGACCACAAAATGCAATTGTAGAAATTAGGAATGTAGGAACTACAAAGTCCATTTATATGGTAAGTGGAGAAACAATGAGCTGTACATAACAAAATGTCTGCTTAGTATATAACTGTAAGACATGACGCTCTCGTGTCTACAAGCTCGCATTCACCACGCCTCTCACCGGAAGAGGGGAGTGGGATGTCACCTGCGTTTTAATTGACGCCTCTATTTAAGGTGCGCAGGTATGGGGATTCGGTGCATTGGATCGTCGCAGTTAGCACGCTACTCTGTATGAGTTTATCTTCTACCTTGTCACTGTTTTCCAGCCCTAGCCGTTTGCCGGAGTCTTCTTCCCGCTACGCTCTCGCAGCTGCTCCGGAAACTCACCTGCTGTACTCCGCGGCTCAGCGTCCCACTGCCCCACAAAGCCTTAGGCCTACTTCCTGGTTTTTTGCCCGGCGACGTGCCGGTGTTTGTTTTTCCATTTTCAGAAGATGGATTTTGTTTTCTCTCATTTGTTTGTAAACGAAACTGCTCAATAAAGCAGCTTATTTCTCAACACAAGATTTGGCCATGCCACGCATGCGACTCCGGGCACCCCGAGGCACTCTTGCTGGAACTGGGACATAGACTGGGTGAACTCCATCAGGAATTTCTGGGCATGTCAACCACCATGCACACGATTCTTTCGTGCCAGAATTCCCAGGAATGCGCTATGCATTCTCTTCAGATCCAAGCTCCAGCGAGCGCCAAGCCCCGGATCTGGTACTACACACTCCTTACACCTCACCGAGCCGGAGCAATACGGGTCATCAGAGTCATGCAGCGCCTTCCTTTTTCACTGTGATCTTTATCTGGCTAATCGACCCCCTATGTCAGACATGCACAAGATTATCTTCATTATGTCCCGGTTTGTGGGCAGAGTGGGTGAGTGGGCCGCCGCGCTGTGGGAATCTAAGGCGGTTGAGTCTCAGGATTATGCTCGGTTCATCAATCTTTTCAAAAATACTTTTGATCACTCCCACCACGGACGCCCCTGCGGCTAGGTGCTGCATGACCTGCAGCAGGGAGATCGTCCCGTAACTGAATATGTACTGTTCCATACACTGGCGGCCCGGAATGGGTGGAACGAACCAGCTCTGATCACGACCTTCTGCGCAGGGCTTCGAGTGGAGATCCGCAAGGACCTGGCTTGTCGTGATGTGAAGATGTCCCTCGAGGCGCTCATCACAACTGCCATTCGGAGTGACTCACACCGCCACATGCTCGGGGAGTTGTTGATGCAAGTGGACTCACTTCGGTTATCACCCGCAGAACAAGCACGCCGTCGCTGGTTGGGAATTGGTGTTTGCCCGCGATGGTTTCCATCAGAGACAGTACACATGTTTCCACGGCGCTCAACGACTCTGGGGTACTTTTTGGACAAGAACTTGGCGTTGCGGTGGGGATTACAGTGCCGGCCCCTGTCCAAAGCATTAACCATCTGCAGGGTAGATGGGCAGCCCGTCAATCAAGGGGTGGTGACGCACCTCACTGAACCTATTTGTTCACATTTTTGGGGCTTTACATAATGAAGTAATCCAATTTTTCATCATTGTTTCTCCTAGCTCTCCCATCATTCTCGGCTTACCCTGGCTGCAGCGGCACGACCTGGTTATCTCCTGGTCTGAGCGAGGGATTCTGCGGTGGTCTAAGTTTTGCCACTCCCACTGTTTAAAGCGCACAGTCATAAAGGTATGTGCGCTGGTAGTAACCCCTTCCATCCCTGAGTTGGTTGAGCTACCTGCTGGGGTTCCTGCTGAATTCCGTGATCTCGGGGGAGATTTATCTGTTACGCAGGCCAGGTGGTTGCCTCCGCACCGGGTGTACGATTGTGCCATCGAGCTAATTCTCAATGCGTAGCTCCCCCGAGTCAGCCCGTATCCACTCGCTGTGTCAGAGAGTAAGGCTATGCGAAAGTATATCGCCGAAGCCCTGGAACCTGGCCCTCTAAATCACCCGTGGCCTCAGGATTCTTCTTTGTGCCAATGGCGAACATCGCCCCTGCATTGACTATAAGGGGCTGAACGAGGTCACGCGCCGCTATGCCTACCCGTTGCCCCTGGGACCTTCGGCACTAGAACGCATAGGTCAAGCGACCATCTTTACGAAGCTTGATCTCCGTAATGCTTACAATCTGGTGCGGATTAAGGAGAGGGATGAGTGGAAGACTGTGTTTGTAATGACCGTGGGCCATTATGAGTACCTGGTAATGCCCTTCGGACTCTCCAACGCTCCCGCCATTTTTCAGGCATTCGTGAACGACGTCCTTCGGGATTTTTTGGAGGAGTTTGTAATTGTTTACATAGATGATCCATCCATCCATCCATTATCTTCCGCTTGTCCGGGGTTCGGGTCGCGGGGGCAGCAACCGAAGTAGGGAGACCCAGACCTCCCTCGCCCCAGCCACCTCCACCAGCTCGTCTGGGGGAACCCCGAGGCGTTCCCAGATCAGCTGAGAGATATAATCCCTCCAGCGTGTCCTGGGTCTTCCCCGGGGCCTCCTTCCAGCCGGACTTGCCTGGAACACCTCCCTAGGAAGGCGCCCAGG
>JAFMOD010000249.1:310060-321580 GCA_019802435.1 Corydoras maculifer
TCATCCTGTCGTCATCACCTCGTCAAGTGCCCTTCACGCCGTCTCCCCGTATTTGGAACCCGACCCGCTGTGACGTCATCACCCGCCGCCCTGTCTGTGTCGTATTCCTGTGCACTACGTATCTGTCTGTAAATAAACCTGCACTGTTCGAATCTCCGTCTCCAGTACCCGTTCCTCCGAGTAGCGGATCCGCCTCGCTCTGGTCCTCGGACCATAACAGGCTCTTGAACACTTGAAAATTTTTTACATGCCCATATTGTTGGAAAAGCACCTGGTGACTTTAGCACAGTGGCACTGAGGAAGGAAAGACGGAGCTGATGCCGATGTTAATCGAGATTAACTTATACATCTAATGCTCCGGTTTCTGACGAACATGTGCAGCCTTTACCTGTAAGGCTTTAAGCTGTAACATTGCATGCTGCTGGAATAGATGTAGCCATGGTAAAACAGAAGCATGACTTTTGGCAAGTTAGACTTTTTGGCAGTTTTTGTGTATGTTAAAACTGTCTATAATGAAGCCGGGTTCTATTGGTCAGAAATCCCACCCCCTAACTCATCCGTTGTAATATATAGTAGTTGCTTAAGTCCCGCTTTCGACATCCCATAGTTGTGGCAATCTTCTAGCAGTGAAGTTATCACTTCTTCTGAAGTGTTGCTTCTTTTTTTTTGATCGTTAGTGATCCTTGGGCCATTTATGCATGGAGGTCCCATTATACATTATTGTATAATTACTGCAGCCAAAAACAACTCACCTTTTGGTCATTTTGCCTGCATCTTTAGTTAATCTGATTTTATAATGTATGTACAAACTCTGATTTTAATTAAATTAAAGTCTAACCATCGATAATCACGTTAGGAACTTTATTTATGTATTTTACAATTTCATATTAGCTTGGGCTTAGCCTTTAAACAACATTAGAATAAGTGTACACATATTTTAGCTGTATTGTAACGAAAGATACAAGGCCAGCGGGTAGTATTGCATCTGCACTGGAGGTGCTACCACCTCTTGGTACCTCCTCCTCCCTTCTCCTACACCACTATTGTGATTGGGAGCTGTGATGGGCTGGAAACCAGTACACCCTGTATTCCTTTCTGTTTTAACCAGCATTTCTGGATCCATTTGTGTGGGACATCAGAATTAGAATCAGACTTTTTAGAATCAGACTTTATTGGACAAGTATGTTCACACATACAAGGAATTTGTATTTGGTTGCAATAGCTCACAGTGCACAATAAGTGACAGACATACCCAAACTAGCATTCCTCATACACACACACGCATACACACACACACACACACACACACACACACGCACGCACACATACACACGCACAGACACACCTGTAAACATTGACGTTTGTGCAATTTGCAGATTATATTTAATAAAGTGCTAGTGCAATAGTGTAATGGATAGTTAAATAGTGAGAGTGTTGAGAATGAGTCCAGAAGTAGTGTTTTAATGTTCAGCTGTTCATTAGTGTGATGGCGTGTGGAAAAAAGCTTCTCCGTAATCTGGAGGTCTTGATCCTCAACTGACTGAAACGCCAGCCTGAGGGAAGATACTGGAACAGGTCATGTCCAGGGTGTGATGGATCACGGACGATGTTCTCTGCCCACTTCCTGGTTCTGGCCGTGTGCAGGTCTGGTAGAGAGGGTAGCTTTACGCCGATGGTTCTCTCTGCAGACCTGATGATGCGCTGTAGTCTGTGGGTGTCGTGTCTGGTGGCTGAGCTGCCCCACAATGTAATGGATGCGGTGAGGACAGATTCTGTGGTGGCGGTGTAGAACTGCACCATCAGCTCCTTGGGCAGGTTGAACTTCCTTAGCTGACGCAGGAAGTACAGCCTCTGCTGATCCTTCTTGATGATGGTGCTGATGTTATGGTCCCATTTCAAGTCCTTTGAGATTATTGTTCCCAGGAACTTGTAGGAGTCCACCGCCATTACAGTACTGTTGAGGATGGTGAGTGCTGGAAGGGTTGGAGGGTTTTGGCTGTGTTCAGCTCCAGGTTGTTGTGGTTGCTCCAGAGAACCACCTGCTCCACAACCCGTCTGTAGGCAGACCCCTCACTGTCCCGGATAAGACCAATGACTGTCAGATCATCTGCAAACTTCAGGATTTTGACTGAGGAATCTGTGGAGGTACACTCGTTTGTGTACAGTGAGAAGAGCAGTGGGGAGAGAACACAGCCTTGTGGAGCTCCTGTGCTGATGGTCCTGGTACCTGACCTATATTTCCCAGCCTCACTTGCTGCTCTCTGCCAGTGAGGAAGTTTGTAATCCACTGGCAGGTGGAGGCTGGTACACTGAGGTGGGTCAGTTTGGAGTGTAGGTGTCCGGGGATGATTGTATTAAAGGCAGAGCTAAAGTCCAAGAACAGAACTCTTGCATATAAGCATGGGTGGTCAAGGTGCTGGAGGATGTGATGTACTCCCAAGTTCACGGCATCATCCACAGATCTGTTGGCCCGGAACTCAAACTGCAGGGGGTCTAGTTGGGGGTTGGTGATGTCCTTCAAGTGAGTGAGAACCAGCCTCTCGAAGGATTTCATGACCACAGAGGTCAGTGCGACAGGTCTGTAGTTATTTAGTCCAGAGATGGTTGGCTTTTTGGGGACAGGAATGATTGTAGAGCGTTTGAAGCACACCGGTACGACACACTGCTCCAGTGATTTGTTGAAGATCTTGGTGAAGACAGGAGCAAGCTGTGACACTCCGTCTGGACCTGGTGCTTTCCTCACTCTTTGTTTGTTGAAGAATCGGTGCACGTTTGCTTCACAGATCTTCAGGGCAGGCTGAATGGGTGACTGAGAGTCAGAAGGGTGTGAAGTGGTGTTATGTTGTTGATTTGACCTGGGCTTTTCAAACCTGCAGCCAGCTGACGACCCCCCATTGTCTGGTGTGCGGGTCGTTTGTAGCTTAATAGATTGTGCAGGGTTTTCCAGACGGCTGAAGGCTCGTTTGTGGACATCAGTCTGCTCAGCTTGGTGGAGTAGCATCTGCTTAGCAGCTCTGATCTCTCTATTGAGTGTATTCCTGGTTTTATTGTAGCGCGCACGGTCCCCACTCCTTAAAGCGTTTTCCTTGGACTGCCGCAGATGCTTCAGTTTGGCGTTAAACCAGGGCTTGTCATTGTATCTGATGCGAGTCCTGGTCGGGACACAGATGTCCTCACAGAAGCTGATGTAGGATGTCACAGTGTCAGTATATTCGTCCAGGCCGCTTGTAGAGTCCTCGAACACACACCAGTCTGTTAACTCCATACAGTCCTGGAGCCTCTTTTTAGCCTCACTGGTCCACTTCTTCACTGTACTGACCACAGGTTTGGCCCACTTGAGCTTTTGTCTGTAGGTTGGGAGAAGATGGACCATAGAGTGGTCAGATAGACCCGGAGCAGCTCGGGGAACAGAGCTATATGCACCTTTTAATACAGTATAGAAGGTGGTCTAGTATATTACTCTTCCTGGTGGGGCAGGTAACATGCTGTCTGTATTTGGGCAGCTCGCTGGTGAGTTTAGCTCTGTTGAAGTCCACAAGAATGATGAAAACAGACTCAGTGTGTTTGTGCTCCGCCCTGGTTATCTGGTCTGTGAGAGCGCGCAGTGCGTCACGCACGGACATGCTAGGTGGAATGTAAACTCCGACGAGCACCACGGAAGAGTAGAAAGGTGCAGTAGAAAGGTTTACAGTTTATAAACACAGACTCCAGATCAGGACTGCATGTTTTCATGAACACCGTAACGTCTGTACACCAGCCGCGGTTCATGTAAAAGCAGATCCCGCCGCCTCTAAGCTTTCCCAAAGTTTCCGCTACGCGATCCGCTCTGTGGAGATGAAAGCCGGCGAGCTGGAGCGTGCTGTCCGGGACAGCCTCAGTGACCAAGGTCTCAGTAAAGCACAGCGCCGCTGAGAGAGAAAAGTCCTTATTGGTCTGGTTCAGGAGTGAAAGTTCGTCCATTTTGTTGCCTAGTGAGCGGAGGTTGGCCAGGTGAATGCTAGAAAGCGCTGTGCGTAGGCCGCGGAGTTTGACGAGCGCTCCGCCGCGTTTCCCACGTTTGCGCATACTCCTGCGTCTGCGTCTGAGGAGCGCAGCTGCTCCGCTCACTACAATGTCTAAAAAACAGTCCGAGAATGAAAAATCTGGAGTAATGCCATGTAGCATGCAATGCCTGATGCTGAGAAGATCCTTCGCGCTGTATGTGAGCGTGTTAGATTCGCATGTGACAACAAAAACAAACAAAAACAAAGCACAACGGAGGTACTGACCAGAGTCACCGTCTGCGGCGCCATCTTGGTTATCATCCAAGACATAATTAGGTGTTTGGCTCCATGAGGGTTGTTTGAAGGGTATTTGAAAGTTATGCCATGATTTGGCATTAAAGTTATGGCATGATTTGCTTGTTGGTGTCAGACTGAATAAAGGCAGGGAAAATAATAGTAATGTTACAACAAATAACAAGCTTTTTTTCTCTGCATCTGCGCTCTTTGTTTCCCATGTGCCAGGCTTTTCTTTTTCCTTCAAACGTAATGCCAGCTAAGGAGCTGGTTGCATTTATTACTTTCTTTCTTTATTTCTTTTAGTTACTTTCCTTAAGTATTTTTTGTTTAATTTATTACTTGGTTATTTTCATTGGTTTCTTTTATTTTATCACATGGTCTGGTTTATGTTTATATACTTCCGTTTTCCGTTTTGTCATCAGACAGTCCGATTCTCTTTTTTTTCTTTTGTGTCGATTCACCGAATCAAAAAATCCCTTACCTGCGCCTCCTGGATCCTCTCTGCGCTATGCCGCTTATTTTTTTTGCCTCAGTGGACACCTGCCTGACAGAATGCCGGTCTTACATGGACCTGGATCCAAGAGTGAGTCGCGTTAAGTTAGTATTTCTTTTTTTTTTCATCTTCATTTCGGCTGCAGCCGCTGTGCTGCTTAGCTTCGGGTTTTTCATTCACCTGCTCTCTCTCCCCCGCGAACTCTGTCAGAGCCATTTGGACTCCGCGGCCACGTCGAGTCACTCAGCTTCCGGAGTCGGCTCCACGGCATGTTGAGCCTCTGGGGTGGTTGTGCCTGGCTCGTTTTTCTTTGTTTGTTCCTTTTTTCCACGCCATGGTAAAACTGTGGTGGTGGTACGAGGAAGTCGTGTTCCGGGAAGATTCGGAATCATTGTGTTCTGAGGAGAGTCTTGAATCATGTGTCAACTCAGATGATGAATTTGATTCCTTTCTCTCGGGACACATTCTTCCTCCCCACGTCCTACTAAATTTCCCAGATTAGTGGCCCAGGTCCGCTCCAACTCCCAAATCCCTTCAAACCCGCTTGACATGCCAGTTCCTCCTCTGAAAATCCTCCCTGTATTTGTTCCGTTTCCCCATACTCCTGCCCCCGACATTTCACTGCCACTCCCTTGTTTTGTCTTCCATCATCCTCGCTCGCCGACCTCTCCAGGTGTGCCATCAAGCGCCCCAACCTCATCAACCGGTGCCCCAGCCTATACGCAGGAGCCGCCTAGGCAGGGCTAAGCCTCCTCTCAGCTCAATCGAGGAGGGGTTCCTGGTGTGTGCCCGAGACAGCCCTGTGTCAGTGTGTGCCCCTGGTTCCCCCTGTGGTCACCCCCCCTTAGGTTCCCCCTGTGGTCACGCCCTCTCAGGTTCTCCCTGCAGTCGCGCCCTCTCAGCATCCCCCTGCGGCAGAGCCCGCTGTGGTCACTCCAGTGCCAGAGCCCGCTGTAATCCCTGCAGTGCCAGAGGTTCCAAAACCCTTTTGCAGCCTTCCCTTCCTTTATCAGCTCCCACGTCTTCGTCCTCCTAAAAGGCTCCCGTGCCGCTGCCGTGACCCTAATCGGCTTCCACGCTGTCGTCTTCATCCACTCAAAAGGCCCTTCCTTCGCGCCCTTAAAAGGCCACGCCTTTGCGCCCTCATAAGGCCTTGCTGCCTTCACGCCCTTAAAAGGCCGTGCCTTTGTGCCCTCAAAAGGCATCAGGGCCTTCACGCCCTTAAAAGGCCGCGCCTTTGTGCCCTCAAAAGGGCACAATCCAGCATTAGTGCTTGATCTGGATGAAGGTTTGTTCCATGCTCACACTGCAAAATTTCTTTACAAAACAAACTTAACACAATAGTTATGGACAGACTCACACACTGATTTTAATAATAATTACAGATGCAGATCTGAGCCAGATTGTAAACTGAAGTATTAGAAGTAGATTAAGTAAACAAATCTGGCCTGGTTCTGTACACGCTGGACTGAAATGGTCGAACTCACTTCCATCGCAGATCCACCCTGACCATCCATCCACCCATTTTCTTCCACTTTATCCTCTGCTAGGGTTGTGGGGGAGGGTTCCCCATGCCCATTCAGGGGAGAACATTTTAGGCGCTGGCCAAATACACCCAGGACAGGGTGCCAATCTATCACTGGGCACACACTTACTCACATAGACACAGACACAAACAGACTCTGTATGGGGTAATTTGGAGAATTTAATAGACCTCAATCCATGTTTTTGGACTGTGGGAGGAAACCAAAGAACCCAGAGGAAACCCACGCAGACATGGCGAGAACATGGAAACTCCAACCAGATTGGGATTTGAACCGAGAATCCCTAGTGATGAGAGGCAAACGTGCTAACCACTAAACCACCATGCCGCTCTCCACCCTGACCAATCAGGCTCACAGACTCTCTCTAATATCCAAGGGGGCCTGACAAAAAAAAAAAAAAAAAAAAAAAAAAGACAGAAAGCTGAATCATACGAGGCTGAAATAAAAACGTTTCCAGTTAATTGAGTGCAGCAGCAGGTACCAATACTCCAGCAGATTACTAATGAAGCCCTGATGCCTGAGACACTGAGCCGAGGATGTGGATACGATTCCATCTCTCTTGCTCTCTCTTCCTCACTGTCTGGGACGAACACACATTTAAGAAACACACCACATCACAGCATGCTTACATGTAGGGCTGGTATTGCATGACAGAGTAAAGACCAAATCAATGCACTCAAACAAATAAAGCCAGAAGCATAAATGTGTGTACATACATTGCCTATCTCAAAAAATGTCACCACCTGGATTTAACTGAGCAAACTGTTACGGTTGAAAACCGGGCGAGGCGGATTCGCTACTCGGATTGACTCAAACAGGAAACGGAGGTATAAACAGAACCAGGGTTTATTGTCCACAACAGGGAAAACAGCACGGGGAACACAGACACTGGACGTAGGAATACACGAGGCGGTGGATGATGACGTCAGGGCGGGTAGTGTTCCAAATCCGGAGGACTGCGTGAAGGGGACTTGAACCAAGGCGAGGAATGCAATGTAGGAACAAGAGCTAGTGGTGTCAGGGCTTAGCACAGGCGTGGCACAAGACAAACTGGCGGTGAGAGACGGGGCGTGCAGGGTTTAAATAAATGACCGTGATGAGAACCAGGAGCTCGTGATTACAGGGGCGTGAACACATAACCCAACCCACACCACGTGACCAAAACAAACCGTGACACAAACAGGTAAGATCCTCTCATTGAATAATTACTGCATGTTATTATGTTACAGCTGCAACAAGTTATTGAATTCTAACTGACACAGTGAGTAGCTTCCCATTAATTTATCAACCAGGTGGAAGAACATCATCATATGTTCAAATATATGTTCATCTCATTCAGTAGGTCAAATTATTGTCCTGCATCAAGCAGAGAAAACCTCTAATGAGATGCTGAAATCAGATTAAGAACTGTAAAGCACATTATAAAAAAGTAGAAGGACAGCAGCATCTTCGTGGAATTAATTTTGTCGGAAAATAATCTGCAATGATGGTGATTGTTGAACGATTGGTGAAATCAGATAATAGAAAACCAACAGTAGAACCCAGGTATGAGTTTAATAGTGAAAGTAAGAGCATTTCTATTTACACAATGTTAAGAGAACTCAAAGGATTAGGCCTAACAGTTGTGTGGACATAAGAATACCACTTTCCTGTGAGGCTAACCGGCAAAACGGCTTTAATTTTTTGGGAAGCATAGATTGGACTCTGGAGCAAAGTAAGAAGGTCATGTAGTCTGAGAGTCCAGATTTACCATTTTCCAGAGTGTGGGGTGCATCAGGATAAGAAGAAACACGGCCGGTGTGATGCACCTATCAAGCCTAGTGCCAACTTCATAAGCCTGTGGGGGCAGTACTATAATCTGGGGTGGCTGCAGTTGGTCAGGTCTGGATTTAGCAGCGTTATGAGGTCATAAGAATGAGGTCAGCTGACCTGAATAAACTGAACCACCAGGTTCTTTTATAGATGGATCTATTCTTCTTGATAACAAGGACAGATTCCAAGATGACAATGTCAGAATTCATCAAGCTCAAATTGTGAAAGAGTAGTTCAGGGAGAATGAAACAACATTCTCACACATGAATTGTTTACCACAGAGTCTAGACCTGAACCCCATTGAGAATCTTTGGGATATGCTGGAGAATACTTTGTGCAGTGCTCCAAATCTCCATCATCAATAAAATGAATAAATACCACTCTGGACAGAAATAAATGTTGTACGTTGCAGAAGTTTGTGGAAACAGTATCACTGAGAATGTGTGACGTAGGTGGTCAAACCAAATGTCCAAAGTTTTGAAACAAAAAAAAACACGGTGTATCATTGGATCCATGGGTTATGCAATTTTTTTTAGCTACAAAAAGCACAGTATCATATCACTGTACCATGATAGTTAGGTGCTTAAATACTTTATTTGCTGTTCATGTGTGTGATTTATCACCAAACCACCCAATCAACTGTCTTTGCCATGTTGTTAAATAAATAAATAAATATTATTATTCCTACAATGTACAATTATGTAAATCCCTCTGTCATTTTTAATGTCAAAGAAAGTATAAAAGTTCTTTAAGCACCTGTTTCCCCAAATTTTTTTAAAGCATGTCTTTCAAAAAGATGACCTTTAAATGCAAAGGATTAATTCAACATGTTCATAAACTCTGCAAGATCTTAACATGTTTGGTGTTTGACTGTTTTGACA
Organism: Corydoras maculifer; assembly: GCA_019802435.1. Lineage (NCBI taxonomy): Eukaryota > Metazoa > Chordata > Actinopteri > Siluriformes > Callichthyidae > Corydoras > Corydoras maculifer. Next base: position 319,071 of record JAFMOD010000249.1, read on the forward strand.
GTGGAACAACAGTTATTTAAAACTGATGGTTTGTGACAATTAAGATTCTTGAAACGTACACATGGCTTGATGATGTAACATGATGTCTAAAAATATTTACAGTACAAGATATAAGTCTGGACATGCTCCCATTTTGCTCCACTTATTGTCCATGTTAACAGTTTGACTTTCTGTACAGATGGACTGTAGTTCCACAATGACTGTTTGGGGACTATAGTACATACTGTGTACGTCCCCTTTACTCTGTTCTGGTCAGGACCCCAATAGTACTACCACAGAGCATGTATTATATGGGTGATGCATTGTTAAGTCACTGAGGTGTTTAAATGAAACTACAGCAACACTGCTGCACTCAAACCCCTTCACTGCATCAGTGTCACTGCAGAAATGACAATAAATAATACACCACCCAAATTATGCCTGTTCTGTGATGGTCCTGACCAAAAGAGAACAAAGATCAAACAGGGGTCTAACAAATAAGGAAACAGATGTACTTCAGTCTGGAATTGTAAAACTTAAAATTCTATCTATATGGTAAGGGCCATGTCCAAATTTTTGACTGGTACTAGCTTTGTGGCAGAAATGTGCACGAATGCATAACACTCCATAAATCATGAATGGATCATCAGACTGCAACATGTATTTATCCATCCAATCATCTTCCACTTAATCCTCTACTAGGGTTGCTGGAGGGGGGTGGGGGGATGGGGTTAAGGTGCTGGGCACACACTTACACTATTAGGGGCAATGTTTTTGGACTGTGTGAGAAAAATGAGAGAAAACTCAGAGAAAACCCACATGAACACGGGGGGGCAAAAATGGAAACTGGAGCCACAGCGATGAGAGGCGAATGTGCTACCTGTTCCCGTGGAATGGTGGATGTACTCGACTGTGGGAGGACCTGTCACTGCACACATGGGCTCCTTTTTGACGGTAAAGCGGTAATCCTTCTCCCTCTCTCCACTTTAGGTTTGAGTCCTGCTTCGGTCCAGCAGGATGTGGACATGTGATGGATTAATTTCACTTCCACTAGCACTTTTTATATCATGTTGTTATTTGCTATTCTCTTCTCTGTGATGTAAACCTGTAACCTGGCAAGCTCAGTGAAGTGCATGCAGTCAGTAAAATGGATTTGAGCTGGGATTTAATGGGGTGTTCTACAGGTTGTACAGGTGTTATACCTTGTGGCATCTACAGACAACCCTGTGTGGGTCCCAACATAGATTTTTCAATTTTGTTTTATTTATTATCATATGGAGCCAGGTTTAGGAAGATGTAGCACTGCAGCTCATGGGATAAAGCTGGAAATTATAATTATTTTTATCAGAATGGGGCGTCTACCTAGCTGTTTAACTATTAGTGATGTTGCCCGGTAACAACCCATTGACTTAAGTGTCTGTGCATAGTAAGAGATTAAGATGGATATTAGATAATGGAAGAGTTAAGATTTGTTTATTCTGGCATTATACAAGATCACAGACCCCTGACAATTAGCTGTCCTCAGTGTTGAGTTTTATATTTTGACAAAGAATGTGGATGGCACATGTTAGTTAAGAATTTGATGTCTGTCTTAAATATTCTTATATCTCATATGTTTTTTGCTCTTGTCTGTGTGGGTTTTCTTTGGGTTCTCCTTTTTCCATCAACAGTTCAAAAAATGTTGTGACAGTAGCGAGGTAATGCTTTACATTGTGTGTAAAGTCCGTATACACCCCCTCCCCTATTTCATTGGTGCCAAAACTTTAAATGTTCAAAAGCTGATGCATAGGTTCCCACTCACTATGCTGCTCTAGTCAGTGATGCTGGAGTCACATGCTGCACTGTGTCAATTAATTACTTATTACTTAAACGCTGCTTTTCTTGTCTGTTCCTTTTAAAATGTGGCCGGTTCCTGAAGGTGTAGTCAGATCTTCATCCATGGCACTGCGGCTACGACGATTACTGAATGGACCCTGGATATTCATTGGACTAGCGGTCCTGCAGGACCCCTTTAATGGACTTACATACAGTTTTCCAGTTGTTAGAGTTTTTCCCTTTGTTAAATATAGTCACCTGATCTCTCTGCACAATAGTATCCTACACTGTTGATGCTGCCCGGCTGCTCAAGGAGGATGAGTCCCCCAATGAATCTTGGTCCTCCCAAGGTTTCTTCCTTACAATAACAAAATAACAGGTTTTTCTTGCCACTGTCACTTCGTCTTGCTCTTTGGGGGCTTTTAAGGCTTTTAATTCTGTTAAGCTGCTTTGTGATTATGTACTGTTGTAAAAAGCGCTATATTAATAAAATACTTGAACTTGAACTCATCACTTAAAAAATGGGGAGGCGCAGAAGGCGCCAGACTGCTGGGGACCTGCCGCTTTTGTATGGCCATAGGTGCGGAAGGAAGGAATAGTCTGCATTGACCAGGATAGCACACAAGTGTCCCAATGAAGAGATGACATGAAGAGTCGTTTCCTGTTCGTGGAAAATCGCGTCTCCAGTCCTAATTTGTTTACCCCCCCCCCCCCCC
>JAFMOD010000249.1:351707-364815 GCA_019802435.1 Corydoras maculifer
AACTCTTTCTTACTCACCATCCTCACAACAATGCATCTCACACATCCAGCCATCCAACCATCTCCTCCTTCTCCCCTGTCACAGAATCTGATGTCTGCAAAATTCTCCTTGCCAGTAACCCAACCACTTGCCCTCTTGATTCCATCCCATCCCACCTTCTTCAATCCATCGCCTCCTCCATCATACCAGCTCTGACACACATCGTAAACTCCTCCCTCACATCTGGGACTTTTCCAAATTGCTTCAAACAAGCCATAGTCAAACCCCTACTCAAAAAACCTACTCTCAACCCAAATTTGGTCGAGAGCTACAGACCTGTTTCTCTCTTACCTTTCCTGTCTAAAACACTTGAACGGGTGGTATCCACACAGGTCTTCACACCAAGTATGCACTGGTGTGCCTCAGGGCTCTGTACTTGGTCCTCTCCTCTTCTCACTATACAGGACATCACTGAGCACGGTCATCCAGGCGCATGGTTTCTCTTACCACTGCTATGCTGATGACACTCAGCTTCATCTGTCTTTTGCCCCTGACGACACCACCATCTCAAATCGGGTATCTGCCTGCCTCACCGACATATCTGTTTGGATGAAGGCCCGTCATCTCAAATTAAACTTAGGAAAAACAGAGCTTCTCATTATCTCAGCTAAACCCTCAATCCATCACGACCTGACCTTCCAAATTGATGGCGCCACAATCTCCCCTACAGATTCGATCCGGAACCTTGGCTTCACAATAGACTCCCACCTTAAACTCTTTGATCATGTTATCAAAACTGCCCGTTCCTGTAGATTCCTCCTTCACAACATAAGGAAGATCAGACCCTATTCGACTGAACATGCTACCCAACTGCTTGTTCAAGCCCTAGTTCGATCCCGGCTCGATTATTGTAATGCGCTACTTGCCGGTATCCCAGCTTCCACAATCCGACCTCTTCAACTAATTCAAAACTCTGCAGCCCGACTTGTGTTTAACCAGCCCAAGCGAGCACATGTCACTTTACTCACTTCCCTCCATTGGCTTCCTGTAGCTGCTTGCATCCAGTTCAAGTCACTGACTCTAGCATACAGAACCATTTCCGGATCCTCCCCCTCCTACCTTCACCCCATCTTTCCTAAATACACTCCGACCCGTTCTCTTCGCTCCAGTGATAATTGCCGCCTGACGATTCCACCTCACCAAGTAGGTAAGTCGCACTCCGTGGCGTACACCACTGCAAAATGGTGGAATGCTCTTCCCAAATCTATCCGTAAGGCAGAATCACTGAACAGTTTTAAAAAATTACTGAAGACACATCTCTTTAACAAATACCTGTTGTAAAAAAAAAAATGCATCCGCGGCATCAAATAACATTCAGCTTTGATGAATTTACAGTATAGTTGGTTTTCTTCATAGCTTCTGACTTGTGGTGTTCTCATTTGTAAGTCGCTTTGGATAAAAGCGTCTGCTAAATGACTAAATGTAAGTGTCTAAATGTAAATGCAGTATGCAATAACAAGGGAGACTGACCATCTAAAGTTACCGTATAATTTATATATGTTGACCCACTTTTACTTGTTCTCCCCTTCCACACACACACATACACACACACACTGGTTTCTCCATAGCAAGGGTGCAGTAGCAGCAGGCAGGCAAAAAGAGGGAGGAGGAATGGCGTGTTGGATCTGTAGCTCATTTGTCACTTTATCAGCGGCGTCTCTCTCTCCAGAGGAGGTGTCTGTTTGAAGAATGTGCTCCAGTCACCAGGCGAAAATTTGCATGATGAACCTGCTATTTATTTATTTATCTTCATGCTGATGAAGGAAGGAACGCAAAGAACAGAGGAGAGAACGAGGCCCATTACAACGTCATTGTCCTACAAATCCATTAGCTGAACACGAAGACATTTGAGCTAACAGCGTCTGGCTCACCCACGTTCCTTTTTCACCTCCTTCCCCTCTTGCTCACCCGGTCGCACCAACAGCGCAGGAATGAAAATGAAAAGCAGAAATGAATGAGAGACGAGATGAAAACGCCCAAATGAGATGTGTGACAAGTTTTAGCAGGTTTCGTATTCCTCAGATAGCAACCTCTGCACCCCCCCCTCCACACACACACACAAACTGCATGCTTCATCAGGACGAAGGAACAAACAGCATAAAATATTTCTCAGAGGGGAAGCAGAAAAAAAAGCCTGACACTTAAACACATTAACTTTCTTTTTTTTTAATAGCACACCACCTCCACTGTCTCCACTTCCTTGCTCCCCTGAATTCTGATTCTGCACCCTGGCCTGCTAATTGAGTTAATTAGGTTAATTGTTTTTTACTACCTCCAGTCCTTATTTACAGGGCTTGGATTCTGGTGCTCCTTGCATTTCCTCAATGTTGTTACACACTTCTATGGAACACCGTCACTACTCTCCTTGTTTTCTCTCCTTCTAGTGAGTCACCAGTGGGGACGTCTCAGCCTCCTGTCACCCGTCGGCGTGCTATCGTTCCAACCTTTGGAGCCAGTAGCTCCGTTAATTTGTGACTGTTTTATGTGCTACCAACACATGTACTTTTGGTTGCATTTTCTGAATTAAAAGCTGACTTACTGCACATTTTGTTGTTGCCTCATTCTAGTGCCCCGTCACAACACTTTTCTGGAACTGAGGATATATTTTATGCATGTCTCTAAATTGTAATGTATTTTTATTCTTTATCCTATTTAAGACTTCATGATTAATAATAATAATAATAATAATAATATTAATAATAAATGTTCTGTGTTAGCGCTCGTCTTCCCCGGGAAATCGGCTACGCGGGGAAACTGCGTATGCAGCTCGCGCCTGAAAACGTACACAGGGCATGGCTGCGCGGAGAGAATGTGCACCCCGAGGCACCTGTGACCGCTAACACGCTATGAAACCTGTGCAGGGAAAATGCACAATGTTGCACCGTCTTCAAACGCGGAATGGAATGTTCAGAGACACCGGGCGTAAAAACAAAACGGAATTTATTCTTTTAAAATGGTGTAGGGACACCAACGGAAAGGGAAACAAACGAACAAGACTAACACCTGGGTAAAACCAAAACAAAGACGTGCACGGGGGAGAGAGAATACGAAACCTAAGTAAGAAAAACACCCGATCACGTGCACAAAATAAACCAATCACCCAACTGAGACAAAGTTTCAGTGACATTCTGACATTCAGGCGCCTGTGACATTCTGTTGATGGTTGGGATCTTAATAATCAAAGTTGTCAGGAAGCACAAATCATATGTTTTTCCTATCAAATGTGTGCGTATGTGTCTTTTTATATATTACATTGTGGCAAAGAGCAGATCAGGCCAGAGGATATCTGCAGCTTCAAGTGTTCCCAGTATCATAGTGGCCTTAATCATTTTGAAATGGAAGAAGACACCAGACTGTGATGAGGTGGCCATTTGGCCAAAAATGGATATCCAGGCAAAAAGGACCTTGGTCAGGGAGGTAAAAGAAACAAAATGTGTCCTAAAAAAGCTCCAAAAGTTGTGTCCAAATATAGAACCTGTTCAAGTGTCCAGTGTAAAGTCCCAAAGTCGAGGCGCCTTTCGGAAGAATGCTTTTCCAACAGCAAGAATTTTATTAACTCTATGACATACATGTAGACAAACCAATAGACTGAACTTAATTTAAAATAAAATCCATGCAGTGCTACCTAAATGTGAAATGCTTTTGGTTGAAGTGTGTGACCCATGTCTCCCATTGGAGCAGTCTGCCATTGAGGTGCCATAAATCAATGTGGCAAGAGGGCCAGATGAAAACAGAGGATGAGTTGATCCATGTTTGCATCCTGATCTGGGTGGATTTCTTCTTCACCCCAAGTTCATGTGGGTTCTCTCCAGGTTCTCCAATGTCCTCACACAGTCCAAATGCATGTATTAAAGTTTAATATTCTGCTCTAAATTGACTATATAAGTGTGTGCCCAGTGATGGATTATCACCCTTTCCTGGGTGTATCTGCCAAGTGCCTGAAACGTTCTCCCCTAGATGGGGATGGGAAACCTTCCCCCTGTGACCCTAATAGACGATTAAGAGCAAAATTATGAGATGAATATTTATACATTTATAACATTTATTCCAGTTCATCATTCCAGGGAATATTATTTCTGCAGCACACAGAGTCACCAAGCTTTATATTTTGGCAACATCTCGAAGATGGCTTTTTCTTATTACTTATTCCACACTGAATGTGCAGTGAAGCATGTCTGTTAAAACATTGTTTAAGGAGACTGGTGTCACTTTAGAGCCCTGACCTTAACCAAAATCTGATTTACTGGAATGTCAGCTGCTATAAAGGTCAAGATCATTTAACCTGAATAAACAGTTTCCTCAGTTACACTTTAAACTCCTTTGCAGAAATGTTTTCATCTTTTTTTATTTATTCAATTTGGGGTCTCAGAAGTTTAGGCAGAACTGGACTCAGGTCAGAGACTAGCCTCAGAGGGGATGTCAGAATCACCACGGAGCATCATGTTACAGTAAATTCATCTTTCTGTAAATCCAGTTAAAGTATTAGATCAGGTTTGGGGAATGTTTTGTTGCTTCCTGAACTGGATGCCTTGACTATGTTCATGGTATTTTAAAGCAGAATGAAGAACCACCCCTGGTGAAAGATCACAAGACTTAAAATAGTTCATAAAGCACCTGGAAAAAGTAACCAGCAAAGAGTCTAGATCTAAATTCTATAGAACAAAAGGTCTCAAAACAATAGGGCAATTCACTATAACAGTAATGTATAACTGGAACAGTAAAAAGCAGAGGTGTCTAAAATTCTAGGAAAGAGATGGAAGAAACTTTAAATATTCTTTATTTATGAAGAGCTTTTTACAAAGGTGACTTATGGTATCACATTCACTCTCAGCCCTGGGATTCAGATGCAAATCTGAGTGGAGTTTTCATGTTTTCCCCGGTTCTGTGTGGGTTTTCTCCAGGTTCTCCAGTGACCTGCCACAGTCCAAAAACATGGATTGAAGATAAATTGATATGTGTGTCTGTGTGATTGGGGGGGGGGGGGGGGGGGGGGGGGGGGGGGGGGGGGGGGGGGGGGGGGGGGGGGGGGGGGGGGGGGGGGGGGGGGGGGGGGGGGGGGGGGGGGGGGGGGGTATATATATATATATATATATATATATATATATATATATATATATATATATATATATATATATATATACAAAATATATATAAAATATTCATTTCGGGTGGCACGGTGGCTTAGTGTTTAATTTTTTTAATATACGTTTCTTGTTTGTTTCTCAGTGCTGAGGATCCAGGTTTGAATCTCAATCTGGGTGAACTTTCCATGTTCCAAGGAATTTGGATATGAAATTTATATAGGGTGCCACGGTGGCTTAGTGGTTAGCACATTCGCGTCTCACCACTAGAGATTCCTGGTTCGAATCTGTGATGGGTTTCCATGTTCTCCCTGTGTCCACGTGGGTTTCCTCCGGGTTCTCCGGTTTCCTCCAGAGTCCAAAAACATTGATCAAGGTCAATTGAATTCTCCAAATTACTCCATATAGAGTGTGTTTGTGTGTGTATAGAGTGAGTAAGTGTGTGCCCAGCGATAGATTGACGCCCTGTCCTGGGTGCATCTACCCAGCACCAGAAACTTTCTCCCCTGGATGGGCATGGGGAGGATAAAGCGGAAGATAATGGATGGATGGATGGAAATTTATATAATATTAAGTAAGATAGCAAGATTGTATTTTGTCTATACAATCTTGAATCATGTGCCATCATAATGACGGCAATCATCACTGGCTTTCTGTATCCACTGTGGCTTTCTGTCATTGTTTTCATTTGTGTGATGTCATTAGAATTTTCATCTTGTTCGTATCGTGATTGTCACTGGTGTTATTATCATTAGTGTGGTTTTATAAATTGTGTTACTGTCACTGAGGTTTTCCTACCAGTTGTTATGTGTTTTATTATTAGTGTGTTATCAGTGGTATTGTCAACCGTGCTATTCATCATGGGACACTCACACACAAACATGTAGTGTTATAGAGCCTTATAGCTTATTCACATAACACTTTATGAGTGTGGCTGTATACATCTTTGTACATTAAGGCTTATGATGAGTGTGATAAATACAAAATTAAAGCAGTATGAATACTTTAGAAACCTTTATTAATGTGTTTATAGTGCTTTGTGAACACTGGATTCATAGAAAGTGTTACCAAAATAACTTTCTGACAGCATGGCAGTGTCAGGTTCACCCTGACTTCATGCTCAAGCAGATAATACCATATTTTAAATAGCCTCTACAGAAGCAGCACATTAAACTTTTTAATTAAACTTTATTTTGTTCTAATACTCTTCTTCCTCGATAGCAAGCCGCTCGCAGTGCGATGTCATCAAAGCGGTCAAATTAAAATAGAATTATTCATGGAGGAGGAAGAAGCTATATGCAATATTTAATGTCGTCCTCTGATCCTCAGAATAAGGTATATTAAGACGCACTGATTGAGACCATTAGTTCTCATTTCCTAAAAATATTTCTAGATAATTGGCATGAATGAGGTGAGAGAGATCCATGCCTTCCATTAGAGCTGAATTACAGCAGGAAGCATCTCGCATTTGTCACTCGCCTTCTCTCCCGGTCGAGCGAACGACTACAACCACAGCCTTTTTAAACAAATTAACTGTCGAAGGAGAGGGTTTATCAGCCACCAGAGACAAACGTAGCCTGTCAGGAAGCAGAATAGCATCCGGGTTTAGATCCCGTACTATTTTACCCACACAATGTTTATATTTCATTAGATATCTAACAATAATACGGCGCTTTTCCTACTGAGATTTCAGTGAGACTCTATCACACCGCTAATACACACTGAGGGACCCATGTTCCTCTAAATTTAACTAAAATGTAAAGAGATACGAACAGCCTGCTCCTATTTTATTTATATGTGTGAATAACACTCAAGGTCTCTTATGACTCTGCAGAAACACAGTGAAAATATAAACACAAACTGAGAGCAAAAAAAAAGTTTTTATGGCCGAAAGTATGAAAATAAGCGAATAAGAAAAAAACAGAAAGTAAATAAACATCTATGAAGTTTTGTGGTTTTATATATCAGGATGTAATGAATAGCGTCAGGTATGTACAGTCATGGCCAAAAGTTTTGAGAATAATCCAAATAATAATTTTTACAAAGTCTACTGCTTCAGTTTTTATAATGGAAATTTGCATATACTCCAGAATGTTATAAAGAGTGATCAGCTTAACAGCAATTAATTGCAAAGTCAATATTTGCCTTGAAAATTAACTTTATCCCCTAAAACACATTTCAACTTCATTGCAGCCCTGCCTTAAAAGGACCAGCTAACATTGTTTCAGTGATTGCTCCATTAACACAGGTGTGGGTGTTGATGAGGACAGGACTGGAGATCAACCTGTCATGATTAAATAAGAATGAATTTAAAAGGAGGCTGGTGCTTGGCATCATTGTTTTTCTTTTGTTAACCATGGTTATCTCTAAAGAAACACGTGCAGTCATCATTGCACTGCACAATAATGGCCTAACAGGGAAGAGTACCGCAGCTAGAAAGATTGCACCTCAGTCAACAATCTATCGCATTATCAAGAACTTCAAGGAGAGAGGTTCCATTGTTGCCAAAAAGGCTCCAGGGCACCCAAGAAAGACCAGCAAGCGCCAGGACCATCTCTTAAAAGTGTTTCAGCTGCAGGATCAGGCTACCAGCAGTGCAGAGCTTACTAAGGAATGGCAGCAGGCAGCTGTGAGTGCATCTGCACGCACTGTGAGGCGGAGACTCTTGGAGCAAGGCCTGGTCTCAAGGAGGGCAGCAAAGAAGCCACTTCTCTCTAGAAAAAACATCAGGGACAGACTGATATTCTATAAAGGTACAGGGAGTGGACTGCTGAGGACTGGGGTAAAGTCATTTTCTCTGATGAATCTCCTTTATGATTGTTTGGGACATCTGGAAAACAGCTTATTCGGACCACCAGTCTTGTCTCATGCCAACTGTAAAGCATCCTGAAACCATTCGTGTGGGGTTGCTTCTCAGCCAAAGGAATCGGCTCATTCACAGTCTTGCACAAAAACACAGCCATGAATAAAGAATATTACCAGAATGTCCTCCGAGAGCAACTTCTCCAAACCATCCAAGAGCAGTTTGGTGATCAACGATGCCTTTTCCAGCATGATGGAAAAGGCCATAAAGCAAAGGTCCATGGCCTGAAAACTCCCCAAATCTTAATCCCATTTAGAACTTGTGGTCAATCATCAAGAGATGGGTGGAAACAAAAACCTACACATTCTGACAAAATGCAAGCATTGATTGTGCGAGAATAGACTGTTATCAGTCAGCATTTGGTCCAGAAGTTGATTGAGAGCATGCCAGGGAGAATTGCAGAGGTCATGAAGAAGAAGGGTCAACACTGTAAATATTGACTTGCTGCATTAACTCATTCTGTCAATAAAAGCTTTTGTTACTCATAATATGATTGCGATTATATTTCTGTATGTGATAAAAACATCTGACAAACACACATAAAAACCAGAGGGCAGCAGATCATGTGAAAATATAATATTTGTGTCATTCTCAAAACTTTTGGCCATGACTGTATATATGCCACAATGAGATCCAAAAAAACAAAGATCTTAAAGACTGATAGGTCAGAATGAATAATACCTGGCAGAAGTGCAGCGATGCTGGGGGCAAAGGTGGTGCAAGTGGCGATGGACATTGAGTCTATAAACAGAAGTCCTCTTTGCCAAAACTAGAAGTTTAAGGCAGATGGTCACCACAGAATACAGTCGTAACTGATATATGAAATCATAAACACCTGAAACATAAAAAAAAAAAAAAAAAAAAAAAAATATTGTAACAGGTGAAGCAATGAAGAGCAGCTAATCCTAGGGACTTACAAAAATCATAGACTCAGACTAAGAACCAAGAATTAAAGTAACGGCAAGGGGCTTAAATAGAGAGAAAGAGAAGAGGCATCAAACAGTAAAAGAAAACCCGGTGATTGAAAGTCAGTTGACTGGAAATGCACAAGCTAAGAAGTGGATCCACAGGAAGAATGGATGGAGGTGTAATCATCAGGAACTTGATTTTAAAGTATTGTAGTGTATTTTAAAGCAGTGTTTAATAAAGCTTGTTCCTGTGCTTGGGATATCCTCATTCATTCATAACTTTGGTGCTGAAACCCAGAAGACGATGAGGCCGCATGTGGCCAATGAAGGCATCTGCGGACATCAAGCTTACTTTATGCAGTGCGGATGCACAATCCTAGCCTATAGATCTAGTAACATTCATGAAGTGTGTTACGGCAGGCAGACAGATATTAAGCTGCCTGCACGGGGGCAGGTAATCTACTATCCCTTCTTCGTGGCAGATCACCCCTCCCATAGACACTTATAATGCAGGGTTTTGTAAACGCAGTTGAGTAGTTGATAATTTACAACAAAACATGGAGGAGGCAGTGCGATGGTCTGGGGTTGTTTTGCGGGTTAAAACAGGCACAAAGACGTAGCGGCACTACTTTCTAAATGGAACTCTTAAAGCTCTCAGGAACTGTGTGTGGGATTAGATCCTACAATGGATCCCCAATTACTGTGCTATCCTTAAGCAGTCATCGTGAAAAATGTCTTGCACCATAAATCAAAAATCTGTACTGTGAAGTGAAGGAGCTGGGAAATTAGCAACGGCAATGAGGCATCCAGCTAAAGTTTAAAACACACCAGCCTCCTAGCTAAAGAATCCCCACAGCTCTACTCACTGATTGGCTAATTCTCTGATTCAGTTCTGATGTTGTGCAGCCCTAAATGTTCTGATTATTCAACTGAGAATTGTGCATGTGTGCTTTGGTAGGTTGTCCCATCCAATACCAGTGCTGTGTATTAGTAATTCTTTATAGACAGTTGAATTCACTAACAAGTGAAGAATTCCTCAGTTTGATGTGAAGTGTATGTAGTTAGTGTTAAGCTGGCTTCATTCTGATCGATCTGTAGTTCCTGTTCACCGCGTTCTAGAGCTGCAGCGTTCATTATGTTGCTTTCTTAGATCTACCTGATCTCCTCCCTCAGGGCATGAAGCACGGCAACAGGCCGGGCCGGGTAGTGAAGTAGCCAAGGAGTCGAACCTAATCGCATTTTATTCCGGTCGTGTCGCGCCGTTGTTCTATACGGCTGCTTTTTATCTCCGCTGAGGGTTTTCCCCTCTGTTGTTCTTTTCCCCTCAACATCTTGTTATCTAGATTGCGAGTGATGACTCGGGCTAAAGTCAGCTAAAAGATTAATTGGACACGAGGAAAGTTCACACACCTCTTGGCAATTCACAGCACATCCATCAATAATTCAGCTGCCTATAGGTATGTGTGTGTGTGTGTGTGTGTGTGTGTGGAATTCCCTTTAATAGGAGCAATCAATGCACACTCACAGTCCCTCTCCAATAAGAAGCCCGAGAGAGAAAATTGCTTGGCCATCCTTGAAAGAAAGTGTACAGCAGTATGTTTGCAAGCTGTTGCACTGTTTAAAATCTGAGCGCCACGTGATGCAATGGCTTTACATCACTTAAAACTGACCATGTGTGAAAACCTGTAGACTCATTTCCTCGTTGAATAACATTTGTGTAAGAGCAAAAGCTTATTGTGAGCACTGAATCCTCACAAACCTTGTGGAAGACAGCAGAACGTGAAAACCTGCATTTCCATTACCTGCCCTATTTAGTCTGGACACTAATTAATGAGTCTGACCTACTTTACAGAATGGACAGAAGTAATCAGACACCCTGCTTAACTGATCACATAAAAAAAACTGGCATACAGGCACACGACTGACAGTTAAGGGAAGAGGTGAACTAATGTGCTGGACTATGAATTATTTTAGGCAGGGGCTATCATGAGCGGCATGGTGGCGTAATGTTAAGCACGTTTGCCTCTCAGTGCTGGGGATCCAAGGTTCAAATCCCGAGCTGGGTTTCCATGTTCTCCCCATGTCCGTGTGGGTTTTCTGTGGTGTCGTATCACGGTTCAAAAACATGGATTCAAGGAAAATTGGCTGCTCTAATTGCACCTATCTAAATTGCCCCACACACAAGCCTATTTTGGGTCACTGGAGCTGCAAAGTTTAGCGCTTCCACCTCACAGCAAGAAGGTCCCATGTTTGGTTCTCTGTTCTTTGTGTTCTCTAACTTTTGAATTTTGCTATTCAAATTTTGAAAGTTAAAACAAAACGTATCCAAAGTTCCAGTTTGTTTCTTATCTCATCTTATCTTCTTCCAAAAATTCTCCATCCAAGGGAGAACGTTTTGGATTCTAGGAAGATACAACTTGAACAAAAATTAATGACAAGTGGGGGACCTTTTAATCCAGCCCTGGGATAAACCCCTGGGATAAACCCCTACTCCAGCTGCTCCAAGTATACAGCGCCTATAGGACGAGAGCTATGCTTCTCAAGTCTGCAAAGATGACCCTCAGCTTCCACCTATGTCAGCAAGATGTAGCATCTTCCTGCATGCCACCCACTATTTCTTTGGAAAAAATAGCACAGTTGCTAGCAGACAACCAAATGGCAATGAAGTGCGAAGCTCTGCTCTCTTCTGCCCTCACGAGAACCATTTGGCATGGTTGGAAAACAAAACACAAAAAAATGCATGTTTAAGATGTAGCAAGTGCAAAACATGCAAAGAATGTGTATGAGAGGGTGAGATCATTGTCATTGTCACGAGTTGTCGGGTGCGCGCTGTCCGGAGGAAGCGGCACAGCGCGGTGCGGTGCAGGAAGCGAGCCAGGCGACCAGGTAAGCGAACAAAACACTTTATTTACAGAAGGCAGCGGGAATGCCGCTGCAGGCACGACGGGACGTGCCGGGAGAACAACGCGAATATATATATCGGCGGGAAGGCGCCGCTGAAGGCACGGCGGAACGTGCCGAGAAACACAAACAAAACAAACCGCAACACCCGAAGTGACAACATAAGCTCCAGCATAAGCTAATGCTAAGCAAATGCTAATGCTGACCTGCCGGCCGACGGGAAACCACCTGCTTAAGACACGGCCGGCAGGTCACATGTGATCAGGTAGGACCCAATCCCCGTACGAGCGGATCGGGCCCTACCTACGGAAGCCCTACGAGGCCAAACCCAAAAAACGGGTGACAGGTGGGAGTGGCCCAGCCCTCCCAATCTGACAATCATATGTTTACATATGATTAATCACTGAAGGAAATCACAACTAGAATCTACACCATAATACCAATGTACAGAGCTATGCTGCCGCAATCTTTGTGGCCATGGATATTACCGTACACATAAAAGGCATTTTTAAAACAAATTTGTTGGCATGGGCTAAAAATAAAGAAAGACAATACAATTTAAACTTTACTTTTTTATGGCTCCTGAGAAAGAAAATGCGGGGCTTGAACCCAACACCAATCAACACCAAGCGCTTTTTACAACAGTAGATTGTCACAAAGCAGCTTTACAGAATGAAAAGCCTTTAAACCCCCAAAGAGCAAGCCGAAGCGACAGTGGCAAGAAAAAACTCCCTTTTATGTTGTTATTCAAGGAAGACTCAGTGGGGGACTCATCCTCCTTGAGCGGCCGGGCAGCAACAACAAAGTAGGACAGGTATATACAGATATTAAACAAATGGAAAAACTAGCAACTGGAAAACTATATGTGAGTCCATTAAAGGTGTCCTGCAGGACCATCAGTCCAATTAATATTCAGGTTCCATCCAGTATTCGTCAGCAGAGCCATGGATAAAGATCTTAAAAGAAAGAGATAAGGAAGGCAGTTAGAGCTAATAATAAAGCATGGCATTTCATTAATAAGTAATTGATTGACACAGTGCAGTATGTGACTCCAGCATCACTGAGTAGAGCAGCATAACTAAAAGAGGAGTGGAAACTGATATGAGTGGAAACTGATTCCATGTTTACGAATAATTGATCCCAATGGCAGCATATATAATGCAAATAGGAGTGGACCCAGAACTGACCCTTGTGGGACACCATATTTAACTTTAGCAAGATCAGAAAATTGGTTGTTAACACAGGTGAATGCAGACTCTACATAGTCAAGATGGTGCTCCGGAACAGCATCATTTCAGCGCCACCCCCCCCCCCCC
>JAFMOD010000249.1:365650-395959 GCA_019802435.1 Corydoras maculifer
GTATTGACTCAGGGGGGCTGAATAATTTTGCACATCACACTTTTCAGTTTTTTATTTGTAAAAAAATTGTTGATTCATGTATAACTTTCATTCCACTTCACAATTGTATACCACTTTGTGTTGGTCTTTCACATTAAATTCCAGTGAAATATATTTATGTTTGTGGTTGTAATGTGACAAAATATGGAAAAGTTCAAGGGGTATGAATACTTTTGCAACCTACTGTATAATGCAAATAGGAGTGGACCCAGAACTGACCCTTGTGGGACACCATATTTAACTTTAGCAAGATCAGAAAATTGGTTGTTAACATAGGTGAATTGATATCTATCTGTCGGGTAGGATTTAAACCACTGGAGTGCAGATCCTGTAATGCCCAATCTAATCTATCAACTAAGATGTTATGGTCTATAGTGTCAAAGGCTGCACTAAGATCTAATAATACAAGAAAAGAGATTTGGTAATTATCAGCGGACATTAATAAGTCATTAATGACTTTAATTAAGGCTGTCTCAGTGCTATGATGAGACCTAAAACCTGACTAAAAAACTTCATGAACGTTATTAGCTAGAAGATTGCAATTCAGCTGGTTGAACACAATTTTTTCTAGGATTTTAGAGACAAAAGGAAGGTTTGATATTGGTCTATAGTTGGACAGTATTAGAGGATCTAAATTAGGTTTTTTTAAGTAATGGTTTAATGACTGCACACTTCAGATTTTTGGGGACATAGCCTATTTTAAGTGATGAATTTATAATGTTTATAAAAGGCTCTGTAATATTTGGTAAGAGTTCTTTAAGCAGGTTTGTAGGTATTGGGTCTAACAGACAGGATGTTTTTGATTGTGTAATTAATGAGACAAGTTATGTTAATATGTTTTCAATTTTATCAGTAAAGAAATTCATTAAATCATTGCTGCTGAACTGTGAGTGAATCTGTGAATCTGATTCAGTAACAATTTGAGTTAATTTGGCAATGGTACTAAAGACGAATCTTTGGTTGTTTTTGTTGTTCTCTATTAATTCAGAATAATATTTAGTCTTCGCTGCATTGAGTGCATGTTTGTACTCAGTCATACTGTCCTTCCATGCAACCCTAAATACCTCTAATTTAGTTTGTCTCCATTTACGCTCCATGGTTTGTTTTAGGGCCCGTGTTTGATCATTAAACCATGGAACGAGTCTTTTATCTTTAATCCTTTTTAGTTTAAGTGGCGCGACACTGTCTAAAGTTGCAGAAAACACGTGTTTAAGGTATTCTGCTGTGTTTTTAAGTTCATTGGGTCCTGATGCTGGTTTAATGTTTAATTCGGGTAAATGTTGTAGGAATGACACAGCAGTGGAGGGAATGATTGTATGCTTCATATCATATTGCGGTTTAATGACTGGACCAATATAAATTTCTAAATCGTAGGTTATCAAATAGTGATAGGAGATGACCTTACTTAGTGGAACAATAGTTAAATTATTAATGTTAATATCATGTGATAAAACTAAGTCTAATGTATGTTTACATCGAGGTGTTTTACCAGCTACACTTTGAGTAATGCCCATGAAATCTAGGATAGAGTCAAAGGCTAATTTAAATGAGTCTAGTGGGTTTTCAAAGTGAACATTGAAGTCACCAACTATTAAGGCCTTGTCTGATGAGATTACTATGTTAGAGAGAAATTCACCAAATTATTTAATAAACTCTGTATATGGTCCGGGGTATATGGTAATAAGTTGCATTAGATTGGATTTATTCTTCAATGCAGATGAGCTGCTTATGTAGAGTACAAGAGCTTCGAAGGATTTTGACTCATACTTATTATTAGAATAGAATAGAATTCAACTTTATTGTCATTGCTCATTATAAACAACGAAATGCAGTTTGCATCCACCCAGAAGTGCTTTAGCAGATATATAAATATATACATTCTGAGGTGGTAATTTGTTGAGTAGAATATACAAATATGAATGTACAGACTATAAACAGATTATAAATATTAAATATACAGCTATGAGCATGTACAGACTTTGAGCAGATATAATAAAAAATATACAAGTTATGAACATGTACAGACTTTGAGCAGATATAATATGAAATATACAGCTATGAACATGTACAGACATTGAAAAAAAATATATATATCCAGATATCAGGAGGCAGAGTTCAGGAGTGTGACAGCTGTGGGGAAAAAGCTGTTTCAGTACCTGGTGGTCTTAGTCCGTAAGCTCCTGTAGCGCCTCCCAGAGGGCAGAAGAGAAGAGAGTCCGTTTGCAGGGTGACTGGGTTCTTTGAGTATTTTTCCAGCCCTTTTTAGACACCACTTCGTGTAGATGTCCTCTATGGCAGGAAGTGGTGATCTGGTGATGCGCTGGGCGGCTTTCACCACCCTCTGCAGCGCTTTCCGGTCTGACACAGAGCAGGACCTGTACCAAACTGTAATGCAGCTGGTCAAGATGCTCTCAGTGGTGCAGTGGTAGAAGCTCACCAGAATGTCTCAGGACAGATGGTTCTTCCTTAGAGTCCTCAGAAAGAACAGGCGCTGATGTGCCTTCTTGACCAGATTGGAGCAGCCGGTCTTCCAGGTGAGATCCTCAGAGATGTGTACACCTAGGAACTTGAAGCTGTTCACATGCTCCACTGCCGTCCCTTTGATATAAATGGGTTGGTGCTGGTCAGCCTTCTTCCTGAAGTCCATGATGAGCTCCTTTGTTTTCTCGGTATTGAGCAGAAGGTTGTTAGTGTCGCACCACTCAGCCAGCTGATTCACCTCCTCCCTATAAGCAGTCTCATTGTTGTTTTTGATGAGTCCAATCACCGTGGTGTCATCTGCAAACTTAATAATGGTATTGGAGCCATGGACAGGTTTGCAGTCATGGGTGAAGAGAGAATAGAGAAAGGGACTTAACACACAGCCTTGTGGAACACTTGTGTTTATGGTGATGGTAGATGAACAATGGTTATCCAACTGGACATATTGGGGTCGGTTGGTTAAGAAGTCCAGTAACCAATTGCACATGTGGGGACTGATGCCTAAGTCTGTAAGCTTTGTGATGATTTTTGTGGGTATGACTGTGTTGAACGCTGAACTAAAGTCTATGAACAGCATCCTGACAAAGGTGTTCTTATTGTCCAGGTGTGAGGGAGTGTAAGGGGGTCCAGGGTGGGAGGGAGACAAGATTTGAGCTGTGCTAGGACCAGCCGTTCGAAGCACTTTGTAATGATGGGAGTGAGGGCTACTGGGCGGTAATCGTTCAGTCTTGATGGGTTAGAATTTCTGGGTATAGGAACAATGGAGGTTGTATTAAGTGTTACATTTATGTTTTCTTTATAGATCATAACCACTCCACCTCCTCGTCACCTAAGACGTGGTTTATGAGCATAAGTATAACCAGGTGGAGAGGCATCATTTATTGCTAGGTATTCATTGGCCCTAATCCAGGTCTCTGTGAGACAAAAGACATTCAGGAAGTTATCAGTTATTATTTCTTGAACTAGAGCTGATTTTGATGAAAGTGACCTAATGTTTAATAACCCAAGTTTTAACTTAAAAGTGTTTCATCCATTACTTGAGGTTGTATTGATATCAATGAGATTTTTTTGGCACACTTTTTGGACTCTTTTTGTTTTTTGCTCACTGCGATACTTGATAACTGTCTTAATGGTATGAAACCTAGTTATTGTGGGTGACGACTCCTGGCAGTTCGCAGGCAGTTGGTTAGGCCATTCTGTCTGCTGCCTGGCCTTGGCTCTGAATTGTCAATTTTTGTAACTTGTAACTTAGATTCGCTCACCCTCTCTTCTCATCACTGATTACTCACGCTAACCTGTTCTTTTTTCAGTCCAGGCCAAGGACTGGCTTTCATATTTAACAAGAAGTTTGTAATATAAATGTGCTTCTCTCAAGCACAGGCCAAGCCTGGAACCATAAAATTTTCAGGTTTTGTCCTGTTTGTCCAGTCAGCTTTTTGCTGTTCAGGGCATTTCTTGTCTGGATCATGTTTCACTTAGATCAGAAGTAAATCAAACCCTTTGATATTTTTCAGTAGAAACTTGAAGTGCTGATTTTTTTAATGCTCAAAACAGGACTCTAAAAAGTCACATCTTTGAAGCTTTAGGGGTGGGGTCCAGCATGCAGTGTGATGTCAGAATGCAGTGGGTACATGGTTCTTAAAGACAAAGAATGTTGATTCTCTTCCTGGAATATATTACATCATGCTGGAAATCCTAAATCAGCATAAAATTTTATACAGCCCACTGAGGCTCATGCTGGATGTCAGTTTACAGTGTACAGTGGAATGAACATACCAAAAAACATATTCTAAAACTTTGCTTCACTCATTCCAGCTCAACACACACACACACACACACACACACACTGCCCCCCCCCCCCCCCCCATCACCCACCACCTAAATACTACCTGCTCTTTGATAGTTTTGCTGAAGGGAAATAACAACACAGATAAAAAGATGGAATAAAGTCTGTAATTTTATAATTACAAAATTCTTCTACACCTTTACACTTTATTAGATACACCACCATGTTTCTATATTTATTGTCCATTACATCAGCTCCACCTTAAACATTCACTGATTAAAAGATGGACTTTTTAATTCTACAGTTTCATTCTGTAGTCCATCTAATTTTGTACATACTTTGTTCTGCATATATGATGCTCCTCAGTCAGGAAGTGCACAACAAACTAACACACCACCACCAGGTCAGCATCAGTACAGTACTGGAAATCATGTACTGAGAATAGTGTACTTAAAAAATTGGCCGGTGTTGGAATTTATTAAACATAAAAGACATAAACTGCACTAATTTATCCTAACTGTTTGAAAGTATGTAATCTATGTGTTTTAATGGTTCAACTGAACATGCAAAATAGGAACAATGGGACAGTCAACAGAAACAGGTCTTAAGTTCATGCCCTAGGAGGAGGCAGGAAGCAGGACCAGATGGTAGAAGATGTTTAAGAGGATGTTCTCACCAAGACAAAGGACTGCTTATGCACATACATAGGAAAAGGACAGCCCTCCTAAGGTTTATAAACTGAAGCTGGATCTTTGAGAGTCAGAGCTCTCTCATCAATCGTGGTTGCCCACCATTGATGATTTTTCTGTACACTTGGTTGTCTATTCAGTAACTTGCATTAAAATCTGTTTGGAACAACCGCACTATGGCACTTTGGCTGCTGCAAGTTGACACCATCGTTATCACAGCTGTACAAATTCAGGTACGCAAGAACCAGTTAAAACAAATCTTGCAAAATTGGAAACTGTTCTATTAAAATAACATGGTTTCAGTATCACAGCAGTTGAGTAAGCCCTTAAATGGTTTTTAATGAATAATTTTTATTACTAAACTACTGTGTGGGGTAGTGGTTTGTTACTGGTTGGCGAGAATGCGGTATTTGATAACCCAATGTTAACAGTGCGCATCATCGAACAAAGGTAAATTTTTTAATTACTGTTTGGGGTAGTGATTTGTCTCTGGTTGGCGAGAATGCAGTATTTGATAACCCAATGTTAACAGAGCTGATCATCGAGCAAAGGTAATTCTTTTTATTATGCTGGTAGGGTAGGGAGCGCTGAAAACAGAACTGTATTGTCTACGAGGCTTATTGTAGGAGCCACAAACAGGCTCTTAATATTCAGTTCATATTTATTTATAATTCTTATTTTCTAAGTGTGCGCCCTCTACAGGTCATGGGTGCTACACTATAAATTGGGAAAGGAAAGGCATGGCGGGGGAAAAAGGCAGAGCAGCAATACCATCATTGACCTCGGTTGGGACAGGTAGCAAGCTGTGCTCTTAGCTTGGAACAAGGCCTGCAGCTATTGGAGTCCATCCGCCATGTCCTACAGTTATTAACGATATGGACTTATTCATGATATTGCCTCTTCATTTTGTATCCCTAATTTCTTTGTAATAAATATACATACATTTGGAGCATCAAACTCTTCAACTTTCTTGAACCCAACTGTGAGTCTCTGAATAAATCTGTCTTTTTCTAAGTGGTAAAACTGAGGTTACAGGTAAAAACCAAATGTTTTTACCACTACATTAAGTCAATGATGTGCTGTGGATTTCCAACACCCGTTTGGAGACAATAGAAAATTGCGGCCTAGCACATGGCAAGTAGAACAAAGGAAAGATGTATGTTCCCTTAAATACCAAACTTTGGATGAATTCTCTTTTCTTGGAAAAGAATATTAGAAGAATTTGCCAGCAAATTGAAGAGCAAAGGACTTTGATTTATTTATTTGGCAAGTTCTTCAATTTCTGCTTGACCAAACATTTAAATGTTTTTCAATTATTGAAAACAGACTTTCAATTTTTGGATTAAGTAGCACTCTATAAAAGTTGCTAAACACTTTTTGTCTTTCTTTCTTGAAACTGTATCTCATTTCTCCAAAGAAAATGACTGAAATGTTGAAAAAAGATGCGGAAGCACGTTTGCGTTCAGACAGATCTGGAAAAATGTCTCATATCACCAGGAGAATGAACATTTTGAATCATTTAATGGCTGGGCAAGACTATCTTGACGAAGTGAAAGGTAATCTTTCTAAGTTCAATGACTATTTTGCAGAGTTTAAAGATTTGCACACATCTTATGTTGAAATGTTGGATGATGAAGAACGCACTGAAGATGAGAAAATGTGGTATCGGCCTAGATGTGTAAAGATAGCTGCTTTTATTGCACGAGTAAACAAATGGATTAAAGCTATTGAAAACCCAACTCCTTCTAGCTTATACGAGGTCACTTCTGTCCCACAATTGGACGAACAGGCTCCAGCTTTTCCTGATAATGCCGAAGCGGGTACTGACTTTAGTGATGTGGCATCACAGAACTCAAATGAGTCAAACGCATCAAAGGGTTTATCAAAGTCGTTGGGTATTAATGCAAAAGCTGAGCGTGCTGCCTTAATAGCCAAAGCTTTAAAACTACAAGTGAAACATGCGATTCAGGAACAAGAGGAAAGGCTAAGGAAAACAAGAGAAACTTTGGAGTTAAATGCTGAAATAGATGCCGCAAAAATTAACTATCTAAAAGAGGCTGCATTTAATTTGTCTAATGCTGAACGCTTTGACCCTTTCTCAGTTTCTGAACCTTTTATTAGGTGCTGAAGCCACTGCTGAAGCATCAGAAACCGCACCTGCTCTATTGGAGGAAATGCTGGGCCACTCACCTACAGTAAGACCCAAAACAGGTGTACATGTGCAATTCCCCCTGCTTGATTTAGGCTCTGATGCACATCGTACAAGGTCTTCTTTCTATTCTGGGGCTATTAGTAATGCCCAAACTTCACCACAACACATGCAACCTCATAGTTTCTCTACCACCGTTCCTACCACCCTTCCCTTAATAACTACCCATACTTTCAGTCCCCTTCAATTTGCAAGCCCTGATCGAGCTACTCCATATGCTGTACCTCCGCAGCAAAATCAACATGAAACGTACATGAACAAAATTCTGGAGAATCAAAGTGTGTTAACTAGAATGCTAATGAAACAGCAACTTCTGTCCACATTACCACCAGGTAACATTCCTATCTTTGATGGTCATGTTCTTGCATACCAGTCATTCATTCATGCCTTCGAACATCTAATTGAATGTAAAACCGATATTAATAGAGACCGATTGCAGTTTCTGATTCAGTTCACTAAGGGACAAGCACAAAGGCTAGTAAAGAGTTGCAAATATATGGCACCGGACAAAGGTTATGAAAAGGCAAAGAAATTGCTCAAAGAAAACTTTGGAAATGAGTATAAGATTTCTTGTGTCTATCTGGACAAAGCTCTTTCTTGGCCCCAAATAAAGTCTGAGGATTCCAAAGTGTTAATGGATTATGCCATGTTCCTCAGGAGCTGCTGCAATGCTATGGAGGGAATGGAATATTTGGAGGAGCTGGACACAGTGTCTAATATGAGAAGTATTGTCCTCAAGTTGCCATATAAGCCCAGAGAGAAATGACGCAACATGGCATATGAGTTACAAGAGCATCAGAATCGAAGGGTAAGAATTCTGGATCTTGTCTTTTTTATTGAAAGGCAAGCTCGCATATCAGCTGATCCAGTATTCGTCATCAGGCAGTAGCTGTGCCACAAGTGTAACTCTCCCTTCAAAAGAGACAAAGTTTCACTTTTTTTTCCCTGTTGCACTCTCTGCAGATGCAAACACACATTGGACAAGTGCAATGTTTTGGCAATAAAGGACCATAGAGATAAGCTCAACTTTTTGAAGATTAAGGGTGTATGCTTTGGATGACTTCAGGTCACAAAACCATATGAGTAAAGATTGAAAACATCTCACATGTAGCAATTGTAAGAAAACCCATCCAAGTGTCCTCCATATTGATAGAAATGCAACTCAGGAAGCAGAAAAGCCTTTTGATGCCATAGGCAGTGCGTCAGCAGAGTTTATGTGGTCATATAGGGGCCGGAGACTAAGAGAATTTTCTTCCAATTGTCCCAATTAAAGTCAAGGCAGTAAAGGGCAGCCGTGTCTTGCAGGTCTATGCTCTCCTGGATCCTGGGTCCTCTGCTACTTTCTGCTCTGAGGAACTGATGTCACGTCTCAATATAAAAGGATTCTTCTTCGAACCATGAATCAGGAAATGTCTGTTCCCACACACATTCTTTCAGGATTGGAAGTTTCAGCACAGGATGGTGAGAAGTTCATTTCTCTTCCAAATACCTTCACTCAAAAGGAAATGCCAGTCACAGCGAACAGCATTCATACGTAAAATGACTTGAAGCATTGGGTGTACCTAAAAATATCACTTCCCACCATCAGTTCTAAGGTAGAGCTGCTGATTGGAACGAATGCCCCTAAGCTTTTAGAACCATGGGAGGTAATTAACAGTCAAAATGGAGGTCCTTTTGCAATTACAGCCATATTGGGGTGGGTAGTAAATGGGCCCTTAAGAAATGATGCTGACGGTACCACGTGACTGTAAACAGGATTTCAGTGGCAAGTCTGGAAAAGTTGCTGATTTCACAATATAACCAGGACTTAAATGGAATTACTTCACAGGAAAAAAATGAAATGTCTAGAGAGGACAAGTAGTTCATAAAGATGGCTAATGGAGCATTGTTAAGTGATGGACATTATAGTTTGAACCTGCCTTTCAAAGAAACCGATGTGTTCATGCCAAACAATCGACAAGTTGCAGAACAGTGTTTGCAAGGCCTGAAAAGAAAAATTAGAAAAGATGAGCAATATCGACAGGATTACATTGCATTCCTCAATGACCTCTTCAAAATTAAATATGCTGAGGAAATTCCAGAACATGAGGACTTAGATCAGTTACCAGGAAAGGTATGGTATTTGCCACACCACAGTGTCTACCACACCAAAAAGAAAAAGCTGAGATTAGTGTTTGACTGTGCTGCCTCTTTTCAAGGAGTTTCTCTCAACACCAAACTACTTCAAGGTCCTGATCTGACCAACTCGCTCATTGGAGTCTGAGATTTCGCAAAAAGCCTATTGGAATCATGGCTGACATCAAGTCCATGTTCCATCAGGTTAGAGTAGCAATGTCTGATGTGAACTACTTGCGATTCCTCTGGTGGCCACAAAGTGACTTTAATCAAAGCCCAAAAAAACATCGTATGCTTGTACACATCTTTGGCGCTGTTTCTTTCCCAAGTATTGCAAGTTTTGCTCTGCAAAGAACTGCTACTGACAACAAAAGCTATTTTCCCCCACAGATGGCTGAGACGATCCGGCATAACTTTTATGTGGATGATTGTGCTAAGTCTGTAGCCAAGGAGTCTGATGCCGTACAGCTGGTAAAAGATCTCACTGCCTTGTGCAGCAAAGGTGGGTTTCAGCTTACTCAGTGGATCAGTAATAGTAGAGCAGTTCTTGCATCCATTCCTGCAATACACCGAGCTAAGGGGAATTAAGTCACTAGATCTGGACAAAGACGGCCTGCCTGTTGAAAGAGCATTGGAACTGCAGTGGTGCGTGGACTCTGACTATTTTCAATTCAACATTCATCTAGGTCAAAAGCCACTTACCCCACTTGCACCACTCATTCTTCCAGCCAAGCAGTTGCTACAGAAGCTCTGCCATACAGGCTTTGGATGGGATGAGCCTTTGCCATAGCCTATATCTGAATGGTGGAAGTAATGGACCAGCAGCCTGGATGAGGTCAAGAGCTAAGTTTGCCACGCTGTCTGAAACCACCGAACTATGGAGAACCAAGAAGTGTTGAACTGCATCATTTTTCAGATGCCAGTGAGAGTGGCTATGGCTCTGTCAGTTACATAAGACAGGTAAATGAGAAGGATGTTGTACACATTGCCTTTGTGCTCGGAAAATCAAGAGTTCCTCCACTTAAGGTCATCACGGTTCCAAGAATGGAGATGGCTGCAGCTGCACTGCTGGTGAAGATGGACAGAATGCTGAGGAGAGAATTACACCTCGATTTAAAGCCTTCAGTTTTCTGGACAGATAGCCAAATGGTGCTAAAGTTCATTGCAAATGATTCAGCAAGATTCAAGACCTATGTCTTGAATAGGGTCTCACTGATCCGAGACAACACACACCCTTCTCAATAGAGGTATGTGAGCAGTAAAGATAACCCCGCTGATTACTGTTCAAGAGGGTTAAGTGTAAGAAAGTTCATGAGTACATTGAAATGGATTCATGCCCCTGAATATCTTTGGAAGTCAGAGGAAAGTTGGCCAGTAATGGAAGCAGTGGATTCTGTGTTTCAGGATGACCCAGAGTTCAAGAAAGGCACTGCTGTATTTACTGCATTGGTAAAAACTGAAAAACCCACAGATCGGCTCATTCTGTATTTTTCTGATTGGATGAGATTACTAAAAGCAGTAACATGGTACCTCAGACTCAAGAGTGCTTTGAAGCGACAGATGACAGAAAATAAAGGACTTGTCACGTCTGAAATCACTCATTCTAATAGGAGAAATGGAAACATCAAGTCTGAGGATTTCAGGACTTCCACTAGTGGGCAACTCCTCACAGTAAAAGACCTTAAAGTAGCAGAAAAGGCAGTCATCCCCTCTATCCAACACCAGGCATTCCCTACTGAAATCGCTTTACTGATGTCGATCCCACCTAGGCTGCATAGAAATAGTAAGCTTTGCCGTCTTGACCCTGTAATGGATGAAGGCATCATGAGAGTGGGTGGACGACTTCACAAATGTGCAATGCCTGAGGAAACCAAACATCCCTGCATTCTGCCTAAAGAGTCTCACATTTCACTTCCTCTGCTAAGACACATTTATGAATACAGTGGTCACAGTGGAAGAAACTACATGCTCTCAGAACTCCAAAAAGAGTATTTGATTTTAAAAGGAAACTCTATAGCAAGAAAGGTGCTCTCAAGATGTGCAGTATGCCAGCGTCAAAAGGGTAAAGTTGGTGAACAAAAGATGGCAGATTTGCCACTGGAGAGAATCCTGCCTGACATCCCTCCCTTTACTAACGTGGGATTAGACTATTTTGGCCCAATTGAAGTACGGCGAGGACAAAGCATCATCAAAAGGTATGGAGTCCTTTTCACTTGCATGACTAGTAGAGCAATACATCTAGAAGTTGCATACTCTTTGGACACTGATTCATGCATTCATGCTTTGAGGAGATTCGTATGCAGGAGAGGTCAGGTGAAGCATATTAGGTCTGATAATGGGACTAACCTGGTGGGGGCCATAAGGAGCTTAAAAAGGCACTGATGTCGCTGAATTAATGTAGATGTGTGGAAAAACTAAAACCCTATTCTTTTCTAATCTAAACTCTTTTTTTCATCTTATATTCTAGGTGAGAATAACCAAACCAAGGAATAATAAACTAGCATAACCAAAAGCAAATGAGTAAATTACTAAATAAAATAAATAAAAGTTATGGTAGTAGTAAGTGAGGGTAAAATCACAAGATACAATATTAAGTTAAGTAACAAAATGTTTGGTAAAAGACTAAATGTTTACTGCTTCCATAAGGCATCAATCAACATGCTCTGAAAAGACATGATGGAGACTGTGTGAGAATTACTAGCGAAAAGAGAGGGCATGCTTGACCAAAGACGGGTGAGGGTCTGTTTGATCCCAGACGCACCGAAATCAGGGAGATGCCGACGCTAGGATATTTCACATGGTCAGTTTCTTAGGATCAAAAGAGCTGTCCAGTCACCAGTCCATCAGTCTGTCTGTCTGTGAGCAACCCAGCCTGACTGAAGCTGAACTGCTGCCAGCAGTGAAGTTAGATTTTGCACAAATTAATTAATGTCATTTAGGTTTAAAATAATTAACATAGGGTTAAAGGTTAAATAGATAAATAAGCTAATAAATTTGTTTATAAGAAATATTTGTTTGACTTAAATTAATAGGTAATTTAAGGCTGAATAAGAGGTACATTCCTTACAAGCTTTCTCTCCACTCTGTTCTTATCTCTGGTTAACACTGTGTGTGTGTGTGTGTTGTGGGTGTGGGTGCCTGTGGGTGTATGTCTGTCTTTTATGAGAACACAGATGTGTGGTTTTTGATCAGGTTGTTGAAATGGTGATATAGTTTTGATTTTATTAAATCATAGACATATGGAAAGTGGAGGAAACTAAATATATAACTGCATTAATAAACTTTACAAAAGTCTCCCTTCACAGGTAAAGCAGCAGAAGAGGTGGCCACCGGAAAAGGGGGGACAATGATTGACGTAGATTTGACTGAATAGAGCCCCATGTCAGAGAGCTGGGTGAGGATTAAGATCCACAAGAAAAGTGAATAAATCCTAGATGGTCAGGACCATATAAGGTTTAGAGTTAACTTCATACGTGGTCAAAAATTTAAGGTAATAAAGGGGAGATTTGGTACCATCTTACACATTGTACACCCGCTCCTGAGCCTTCACGAATGTTGAAGGAAATTTGAGAACAATTGGGAGAAACTGAGCAAAATTTTAGAAAATTAAGTAAATTAATCCTAATTGAAATGAGATGCATTTTTATGTTGATGCTGTGCTGTGGCATAGGACTAACATCACAAAAGTTAATCTGGCTCATAAAAGGTATAAAGAAAACCTTTTACTTTAGTCTAACTAAACTTGAAAATGAGTACTAGGTAAGTTGACTCATCAAGCCAAAAAAGCAAGAGATGGAGGAAAAATTAAGCTTTAAGAAACAGAGACATTTCAGTAACCTCAGTCACTAGTAAAACTTTAGTTTATATGGTCACACCCTTATTATGTCTCTGTTATATATTCAGTCCCTTATTAGGGTGTGAAATGGGGACTAAAGGAATTTATTAAACATAAAAGACATAAATTGCATTAATTTATACTAACTGTTTGAAAGTATGTAATCTATGTGTTTTAATGGTTCAACTGAACATGCAAAATAGGAACAATGGGACAGTCAACAGAAACAGGACTTAAGTTCATGCCCTAGGAGGAGGCAGGAAGCAGGACCAGATGGTGGAGAAGTTTGACATGTTTAAGAGGATGTTCTCACCAAGACAAAGGACTGCTTATGCACATACATAGGAAAAGGGCAGCCCTCCTAAGGTTTATAAACCGAAGCTGGATCTTTGGTTTATAAATCGAAGCTGGTGTCAGAGCTCTCTCATTAATTGTGGTTGCCCGCCATTGATGATTTTTCTGTACACTCTGTCTATTCAGTAACCTGCATTAAAATCTGTTTGAAACAACCTACATCTTTATTTATTTTATTTTTGCCGTTTATTGAACATTTAACACCGGTGAGTGTATATGATAAGTTCCATCCATTATCTTGTGCTTTCTCTTCTATTAGGGTCGCGGTGGGGTTCCCCATGCCCATCCAGGGGAGAGAACGTTTCGGGCGCTGGCATATACACCCAGGACAGGGCGCCAATCTATCGCTACCGGAGAACCCGGAGGAAACCCACGCGGACACAGAGAGAACATGGAAACTCCACCCAGATGGGGATTCGAACCGGGAATCCCTAGTGCTGAGAGGCGAACGTGCTAACAACTAAGCCACCGTGCCGCCCTATATGATAAGTTGAACTAATCAATTGGACAAGAATTGTACTGACCTACTTCAGCTTTATTTATTAATTTCTTTCTTTATTTTTCTAAAAGATTGGGATCTGAAATATGTCTGCATTACAACAGGTAATAATATTACAGTTTAACTCAATATGCTGTTTAATAGCTGTGTTTACTTTTCATATTCAAAAAGATTAATTATTATAAAGCGTGAAGCATGTAATGTGTTCTGGTATGCTACATGCAGCCTCATTGTTTTATACATTAATTATAACCAATTTAATAAAACAACATAAATCATGAGGCTCTTTTTTTTCTTGTTGTAGTTCCTTTAAAGAAAAATAAATAAAATGATAAACTGCAGCTTTTTAAAAAAATTGCTTAAAAACCTATTGGGAGGCACAGTCTTTTAGTGGTTTGAATCCCAATCTCGATGGAGTTTCCATGTAGTCCCCGTGTTTGCATGGGTTTTCTCTTGATTGTCCAGTTTCCACCCTCTGTCCAAAACATGGATTCAAGTTCAATTGGCTGCTCTAAATTGCCCCTATAATGTGTCTGAGTGAGTGACTGTTTGCCCAGCGATTGATTGTGCCCAGTCCTGGGTGTATCTGCCCATCCTCCAAAACAATATTCATTGTTAAATACGGACACCAATGGACAATATCAATTTTGAGAAGATTGGATTAAAATCCAGAGACTAGTTCGAAAAGGGCAGGTTTTGGACTTTTCAAAATATCTGGAGAAGTCGACATTTTTTTAATGGACATGTATTGGGAAAGATGTGAAGGATGTAGTAGAGCATTAGTTGATTGCATAAATGAGACTGTAGATGAACATAGGTGGAAGTTATTAGCAGTATTTTAGAAATAGCTCCACCTCTGGCCAATTGGTGTCGAAATTGGGGGGTTTGTAAAGAGTGCGTAGAAGTACAGAGTAGTGAAGTTTAAGGGTCATCGGTCAACAGGAAGGGCATGAAAGGCCTGTTCACAGCGGTTTGGCTAATGGCGGTCGTAAACTTCGGGGGATGTAGTCGCATTTTGGATATCTGTTAGAGACTGGAAAAAAGATGATGTGTGTTGAGTTTGAGCTTGATCGCATGTACGGTTAGTGAAAAACTGACATGTAGCGGTTATAGCGCCACCTATGGACAGAAGTGCGCAAAATTTCTTCTACGTATTCAGGGACTGATGCTGAATGTGTGTGTGAAGTTGTAGAAGGTTTGAGTGAAGGGTGTTTGAGTTACATATTTTTGAATGAAGGATGAATTAATTTGAATTATGACATGTAGATGAATTTGCATGTAGCAGCGGGACTGAAGGGAAAAGTAGAAGTTTTTTTGATAACTTTTGAAGGACACGCTCTGCTGAATTTTTTGATAGCAAACACATGGGTGTTGAGTAAAAAAATGAAGAAGTAGTAGGAAGAAGTGGGATTTTCTAATTATGCAAATTAGCAAAAAATCTAAGTGGGCGGAGCTTATTGGTCCAAATGGAAAAGTGGCTTTTTGAGAGACTGTGAGACTGGAAAAAAAGTTTGAAGACTGTGAGAAGAAGGTGGTAGAAGCTAGACGCGTAAACGCGTTTTGCTGCTCTATTGCGCCACCCATAGGTGAAAAGGTGTGGATTTTGTTATCTGAGAAGATGCACACCATCTGGATGTATTCTCCGGGTTTGGTGGCTGTAGCACCTGCGGTTTTGGCTGCCCAACGCGTTTTTCCGGAGAAAAATAATAAATATAGCCGCAAACGGCGATTACGGGGTTCAAGCTGGAGTGGACGGACTAGATAACATGGCAGTAGGAAGTAGACTGCTCGATTGTGACTGTGTGACTATAGACTGCACTAGTAAAAAGGGAGTGTCTGTGTTACATGTATATAAACCGATCTGTTAATGAAGAGGAACCAACATGATTGTAGGAACTGCAGATATGCAGTAACTCATTTTACATATATAGCGCCCCCCTCTGTCCAATCGGCGTCAAAATCGAGGGGTTTGTAAAGACAGAGTAGAAGAACAGAGTAGTCAAGTTTGAGGCTCATCGGCTGACGGGAAGGACTTGAAAGGCCTGCTGACAGCAGATTGGCTGATGTCGATCGTACAGTTCGGGGGAGGTAGTCGGATTTTGGGAATCTGTTTTAGACTGGACAGAAGATGATGTTTGTTGAGTTTGAGCTTGATCGCATTTACGGTTAGTGAGAAACTCACATGTAGCTGTTCTAGCGCCTATTAGAGGCCCCATAAAGACTAGGTCAACCAAAATTGGGCTGCATCACTAGAGGGACATGCCAGGTATAGCTCTGTCATTTGGACTTGATGAGATTAACGGCTAATGAGTTATAGCAATGTAGCCTATACATGCTAATGACGCTAATGAAAAAATATTAGTGTAAAATAAGTGGAAGTGGAAAAATCGATATTTTTTGATAATTATTTATCTAGACATTCTCCTAAGTATCAGCAGATCAATTTTGAGAATATTGGATTAAAATCCAGAGACTAGTTCGAAAAGGGCAGGTTTTGGACTTTGTGAAATATCTGGAGAAGTCGACCATTTTTTAATGGACATGTATTGGGAAAGATGTGAAGGATGTAGTAGAGCATTAGGTGATTGCATAAATGAGACTGTAGATGAACATATGTGGAAGTTATTAGCAGTATTTTAGAAATCGCGCCACCTCTGACCAATCAGCGTCGAAATTGGGTTTTTGAAAAGAGTGCGTAGAAGTACAGAGTAATGAAGTTTAAGGGTCATCGGTCAACGGGAAGGGCATGAAAGGCCTGTTGACAGCAGTTTGGCTAATGCCTGACGTAAACTTCAGGGGATGTAGTCGCATTTTGGATATCTGTTAGAGACTGGACAGTGATGTTTGTTGAGTTTAAGCTCAATCGCATGTACGGTTAGTGAGAAACTGACATGAAGCTGTTACAGCGCCACCCATGGACAGAAGTGCGCCTAATTTCTTTGACATCCTCAGGGATTGATGCTGAATGTGTGTGTGAAGTTGTAGAAGGTTTGAGTAAAGGGTGTTTGAGTTACAGATTTTTGAATGAAGGATAAATTAATTTAAATTATGACATGTAGATGAATTTGCATGTAGCAGCGGGACTGAAGGGAAAAGTCCAAGTTTTTTTGATAACTTTTGAAGGGCACGCTCTGCTGAATTTTTTGATACCAAACACATGGGGGTTGAGTAAAAAATGGAGAAGTAGTAGGAAGAAGTGGAATTTTCAAATTATGCAAATTAGCAAAAATGTAAGTGGGAGGAGCTTATGGGTCCAAATGGAAAAGTGGTTTGTTGAGAGTCTGTGAGACTGGAAAAAAAATTGAAGACTGTGAGAAGAAGGTTGTAGAAGCTAGACGCATAAACGCGTTTTGCTGCTCTATTGCGTCACCTATAGGTGAAAAGGTGTGGATTTTATTATCAGAGAAGATGCACACCATCTAGATGTACCCTCCGGGTTTGGTGGCTGTAGCACCTGCAGTTTTGGCTGCCCAACGGAGAAAAATAATAATAATAATAATAATAAGAAGAAGAAGACGAAGAAAAATCTGAGCGAAAACAATAGGTTTCATGCACTTCGTGCTTGAACCCCTAATAATAACAAGAATAAGAAAAAAATCTGAGCGAAAACAATAGGTTTCATGCACTTGAGAGATAGATGTGTAGAGGTAGATGTGTGTAGATGCGTACACGCGCTGTCTAGCTCTGTTTAGCTTAACTACTAAATTAAGTGTTATTTAGTTTTTTAGTTACTTTTTTACATTATCTTTACTGTTCAGCTACCTCATCGTTATAACATAGCATTTATTCCGCTTTTGGTCCCTCACTACTCTCCAAATCGCGGTGTAGTTGCTAGCGTTTTTAGCCGCTAACGCTAGCACTTTCTGCTTACTATCGCGGTCGTTTGCTGCCAACACCGCTGCATTTATTACCCGCTTCGTTTATAAATATTAGCCTATATTTATAAAAGAGCCATCTCCTGATCTGTGTCGCCGGATTCAACTGTTCGGATTTTCGGATCGGATTTTATTGGTCTCGACACTGATCTTCACACACCGCATTGTGAGAACCTTCAGGAGTCAACCTTCATCCGACGCTAATACAGCCAGATTCACTAGAGTTGAATCTTCATCATCAGCTGTAACAGCGGGAAATAACCTTACATCTCTACCCACCCGAAGCTAAGTTTATTTCTTCATTTATATATAAACTTTACAATGGCATTTTCCACTCTGGTTGTGTGCCCTCAGTGCAGTATGTATAGACAGTGTTCCTCCGTCATTACTGATAATTCAGCCTGTGAGAAGTGTAGCCTAGTCCTTAGTCTGACGGAGAAGATTTCAGTGCTAGAAGAGCGCATTCGGGTTTTAGAACAGGGTCATGTTAGTAAAGATGTCAGGGACCAGTTTAGCCAGCCCGAATGCCACATGATCAGGTCCTAAATCTCCGGCTTTAGAGCCCTCGCAGCAGGGCGAGTGGGTGATGACCAGGCAACGTACAGGTAGAACTGAGCATCACTCTTCTAGGATCCACGTGTCCAATCGGGTTTTCCCCACTCAGTGACTCACCCACTGAGAGACCGGTTGCTAAAAGTGCTCTGGTTATTGGCGACTCCCAGCTCAGACACGTGCGAATCGCTACCCTCTTAGAGACCCCAGCAACCATAGTCCGGTGCATCCCAGGGGCCAGGGCTCCAGACATCAGGGTGAACCTTAAAGTGCTGGCTGATGCTAAACGCTTATTCTCTAGGATAGTTATCCATGTCGGCACTAATGACGTTCGTCTCAAGCAGTCAGAGATTACTAAGGCTAATGTTAAAGAGTTGTGTGAAACCGATGCAATGATGTCTGATGAAGTAGTTGTCTCTGGTCCCCTACCAATTAGGCGTGGCGGTGAAACCTACAGCAGGTTATGGTCGCTACGTTGCTGGATGTCTATGTGGTGCTCAGAAAACAACATTACCTTTATCGATAATTGGTCTACTTTTGAGGGAAGGCCTGGCCTTTTGAAATGGGACGGTATCCATCCATCCCGGGAGGGTGCTGCGCTCATGTCACATAACATAGTCGATAGGGTTTTTTCTTCAGATAGGAATAAAAATTGACAATTCAGAGCCAAGGCCAGGCAGCAGACAGAATGACCTAACCAACTGCCTGTGAACTGCCAGGAGTCATCACCCACAATAACTAGGTTCCATACCATTAAGACAGTTATCAAGTATCGCAGTGAGCAAAAAACAAATAGAGTCCAAAAAGTGTGCCAAAAAAATCTCATTAACACAATACAACCTCAAGTAATGTAAGGAACACTTTTAAATTAAAACTTGGGTTATTAAACATTAGGTCACTTTCATCAAAATCAGCTCTAGTTCAAGAAATAATAACTGATAACTTCCTGAATGTCTTTTGTCTCACAGAGAACTGAATTGGAGCCAATGAATACCTAGCATTAAATGATGCCTCTCCACCTGGTTATACTTATGCTCATAAACCACATCTTAAGGCTCATTTATGCTCAACGTTAAATACAGAAACGGATACGGACGGAGCCTTTTGTCCGTACTCTGCGTTCATTTCGTACGTAATTTGCATGTTTTCTGAAAGCTTGCGGATGCGGACAGGACGGAGCAATACCACTGGAAATCGTGGGGGCAGTGCATGATGCGACCACTTCCATATGTACACGAAGAAGAAGAAAAATATGGCGGAACTTTTTGAAGACCGGGTGCGCAATTTTAATCATTTATATGATGTTAATTCGCCGGGGCACAGGGACAAATAGTTGTTACAAAACAGCTGGGAGGACATTGGAAAGGAATTAAAAATCCGAAAGTATTGGAAATGACGTTCGTCATCAATTTCTATCATTGGGCGGACAAGTAAATAAAATTCTCCATCCAAATGTCGCGACCTATTCAGGGGCCTCACAGACCACCGCCGTCTAGAACGCTGCCGTTTCTCGTTTTTGCAGTATGTACAAAATCACAAGTTCCTCCGCCGTCGCCATGTTTGATTTTTACTCTAAACTGCCCTCTAATGGATGTAGTGTTGAACAACCATATCAACGGAGCTGACGCAAGGAAGTATGTGGGCAGTAACTGTTATATCGCATGAAGCGCACGCACACATTTCCGTACGCAGAGGGAGTATAAATGAGGCTTTAGTGGACGAGGAGGTGGAGTGGCTATGAGGTATAAAGAAAACATAAATGTAACACTTAATAATAAGTATGAGTCAAAATTCTTCGAAGCTCTTGTACTCAACATAAGCAGCTCATCTGCATTGAAGAATAAATCCAATCTAATGCAACTTATTACCATATACCGCCCTCCCGGCCCATATACAGAGTTTATTAAAGAATTTGGTGAATTTCTCTCTAACATAGTAATCTCATCAGACAAGGCCTTAATAGTCGGTGACTTCAAATTTCACTTTGAAAACCCACTAGATTCATTTAAAGCCTTTAGCCTTTGACTCCATCCTAGATTTCATGGGCATTACTCAAGATGTAGTTGGTAAAACACATCGCTGTAAACATACATTAGACTTAGTTTTATCACATGGTATTAACATTAATAATTTACCCATTGTCCCACTAAGTGAGGTCATCTCCGATCACTATTTGATAACCTACGATTTAGAAATTGATATTGATCCAGTTATTAAACCGCAATACGATATGAAGCATACAATTATTCCCTCTACTGCTGCGTCATTCCTACAACACTTACCCGAATTAAACATTAAACCAGCATCAGGAACCGATGAACTTGAAAACACAGCAGAATACCTTAAACACGTGTTTTCTGCAACTTTAGACAGTGTCGCTCCACTTAAACTAAAAAGGATTAAAGATAAAAGACTCGTTCCATGGTTTAATGATCAAACACGGGCCCTTAAACAAACCACTAGAACCATGGAGCGTAAATGGAGACAAACTAAATTAGAGGTATTTAGGGTTGCATGGAAGGACAGTATGACTGAGTACAAACATGTACTCAATGCAGCGGAGACTAAATATTATTCTGAATTAAAAGAGAAGAACAAAAACAACCAAAGATTCCTCTTTAGTACCATTGCCAAATTAACTCGAAGTGCTACTGAATCAGATTCACAGATTCACTCACAGTTCAGCAGCAATGATTTCATGAATTTCTTTAGTGATAGAATTGAAAACATAAAACTTAAATCATCTAATGCATCGTGTAATCAACCCTCAATGATTTCTGAAAAATCTAGTGGTGAAGAAAATAATATAGTACAAGAGTTAAATACCTTTAACCCCATATCTATAAAAGAGCTTGTCTCATTAATTACACAATCAAAAACAACATCCTGTATGTTAGACCCAATACCTACAAACCTGCTTAAAGACCTCCTAACCAATATTACACAGCCTTTTATAAACATTATAAATTCATCACTTAAAATAGGCTATGTCCCCAAAAATCTGAAGTGTGCAGTCATTAAACCATTACTTAAAAAACCTAATTTAGATCCTCTAATACTGTCCAACTATAGACCAATATCAAACCTTCCTTTTGTCTCTAAAATCCTAGAAAAAATTGTGTTCAACCAGCTGAATTGCAATCTTCTAGCTAATAACGTTCATGAAGTTTTTTAGTCAGGTTTTAGGTCTCATCATAGCACTGAGACAGCCTTAATTAAAGTCATTAATGACTTATTAATGTCCTCTGATAATTACCAAATCTCTTTTCTTGTATTATTAGATCTTAGTGCAGCCTTTGACACTATAGACCATAACATCTTAGTTGATAGATTAGATTGGGCATTACAGGATCTGCACTCCAGTGGTTTAAATCCTACCTGACAGATCAATATCAATTCACCTGTGTTAACAACCAATGTTCTGATTTCGTTAAAGTTAAATATGGTTTCCCACAAGGGTCAGTTCTGGGTCCACTCCTATTTGCATTATATATGCTTCCATTGGGATCAATTATTCGTAAACATGGAATCAGTTTCCACTCATATGCAGATGATACACAGTTATATGTTTCAGCTAACCCTAATGATGTTTGTTCAGTCAGTAAGCTCGAGGACTGCATCCAAGATTTTGACATGGATGTCAAAAAACTTCCTACTGATAAAACAGATAAATTCTGATAAAACAGAGTTTCTGATAGTTGGACCCAAGGACAAAATTAACAAAGCTTCTAACACTATGTTAAACCTTGATAACTCTTTAAATAGACCCAGCTCATCTGTAAATAATCACGGTGTCATTATTGATTTAGATCTCTCCTTTACAGAGCACATTAGCAATATTACTAGAATTGCATTTTTTCACCTTCGTAACATTTCAAAGCTACGAAATATCCTCTCCCTCCAAGATGCAAAAAAAACAACTCATGCTTTTATTACCTCAAGGTTAGATTATTGTAATTCACTTCTGACAGGATGTTCTAATAAATCATTACAGAAATTACCACTTGTGCAAAATGCTGCAGCTAGAGTTTTAACTAAAACCAGAAAGTTTGATCATATCAGTCCTGTGTTATCAAACTTGCACTGGCTACCAGTTAAGTTTCGTATTTAGTACAAAATTCTATTGATAACATATAAAATTCTACATAATCAGGCTCCACAGTATCTGAGTGAGCTGATTCAATCGTACAAGCCAACACGTCAGCTCCGATCTCAAGGTGCTGGTCTACTCTTAGCTCCTAGAATAAATAAAATTACTGCTGGTGGAAGAGCGTTCTCCCACAAGGCTCCTCAACTTTGGAATAGCCTTCCAGTTACTGTTCGTGATTCTGAATCACTGTTAATCTTTAAGAATAAATTAAAAACACATTTATTTAATCTTGCGTTTAATTAATCCCCTGTAGATAAAGATGTAGATCTCAGGCTTGGCTGTGTTGGGGGGTAATCTGTGAACAGTGTATGCTGGCGTTTCACCGCTTCACCCACCTCATCGTTAATGAGGGGGTGTGGCGCTGAGATGATGCTGTTCCGGGGCGCCATCTCAACTATTTAGAGTCTGCAGTATCTGCCTCTTTTAGTTATGCTGCTCTAGTCAGTGATGCCGGAGTCACATACTGCACTGTGTCAATAAATTACTTATTAATCAAATGCAGCGCTTTACTATTAGCTCTAACTGCCTTCCTTGTCTGTTTCTTTTGAGGTGTGACCTGCTTCCTGGAGATCTTCATCCATGGCTCTGCCGATGAACACTGGATGGAACCTGAATATGAATTGGACTGGCGGTCCTGTAGGACACCCTTAATGGACTCACATATAGTTTTCCAGTTTTTAGTTTTTCCATTTGTTAAATACAGTGGGTTGCAAAAGTATTCATACCCCTTGAACTTTGCCATATTTTGTCACATTACAACCACAAACATAAATATATTTCACTGGAATTTAATGTGAAAGACCAACACAAAGTGGTATACAATTGTGAAGTGGAATGAAAGTTATACATGAAGCAACAATTTTTTTACAAATAAAAAACTGAAAAGTGCGATGTGCAAAATTATTCAGCCCCCTTTTCCCTGAGTGCAACCAATTNGGGCTGAATAATTTTGCACATCGCACTTTTCAGTTTTTTATTTGTAAAAAAATTGTTGATTCATGTATAACTTTCATTCCACTTCACAATTGTATACCACTTTGTGTTGGTCTTTCACATTAAATTCCAGTGAAATATATTTATGTTTGTGGTTGTAATGTGACAAAATATGGAAAAGTTCAAGGGGTATGAATACTTTTGCAACCCACTGTATCTGTACATTAGTGTCCTACATTGTTGTTGCTGCCTTGCCGCTCAAGGAGGATGATTCCCCCACTGAGTCTTGGTCCTTCCAAGATTTCTTCCTTGAATAACAACATAAAAGGGAGTTTTTTCTTGCCGCAGATAATAAAATTAAGCACTTTAATTATTTAACATTCCATTACTTAAGAAGTGTTATTGCAGTGTTATTCAGTCTGATCTACTATTTATCTACTCTATATTTTACACAAGGACCGCACGGTGGTGTAGTGGTTAGCACGTCCGCCTTATAACACTGGGCATTCATTTTCCAATCTGAGTGGAGTTTCCATGTTCTCTGTGTACATATCGGGTTTTATCCAGTTTTCTCCCACATTCCAAAGACACAGATTTAAGGTAAATTGCCATTCTCCCATGAATGGGCATGGGTAACCTTCCTTGTGACCCTACTAGAGGATTAAGTATAAGATAATGAAATAAAGATGATCTGATGGAAGAACAATGGCAAGAACAATCCCATAACAGCAGATGCTGGTAAAATCCATGTGATGATGTGCGCCGACACTTGTGAGGAACCTGTGAGGAATGCTCGATACCTCCTTAACACGAGAGTGCAAATGATGAAAGAAAACCATCTACACCTGAGGATAAGGAGTGACACGAAGCAGAACATGAGGGTTAAGAGGGTACATACAAGACAAGTACAGTTCTAAAAGCAAAACCACAGAAACATCAAAACAACCAGAGAGTCCACAGAGTCACGCGGTCCCATTGGTGGCTGCAAGCTAAAAAATGTATGGATGCTTTGTATAAGGCATTTATCCTTTCAGTGATATATAAGCAGACCTTCACAGCATCAGTTGTGTATTCAGTAGAGAAGCACAGGTGTGTTACATGCAGACCACGTCTATGAACCATTCAGCTATAAACAGAAAAGCGCCAGCACAACAGGTCTGTAACCAGGATGGTAAGATTTTAGCCTCTGGAAAGCGACAATATGATTCTGCTGGAAAAACAACAAGAAAAACAAACAAGACAAGAATATATGACTTGTGCTTGTTATTGAAATGGTACGTGCAGGTAAATAAATAAACAATATAGACCCAGAGAGAGAAAGTTAGAGAACCAGAGAGGGATGGTTTCACAGATTGAGAAATAGAGAGTTAAAGAGAGACAGAGAAGGAGAGGCAAAAGAGCAAGGGATGATGGATGTGGTATTGACCGTCCTTTCAGACAAAGAGCGAAGAGAACAGAGACACACAGATGAAGATGTACAGAGCAGAAACACACCAAACAAGATTAAGACAAAATAAATATTTGGAAATTCATCAGAATTCGGTGTGAGAGCGCGTTTTTGTTACAAGACTCGTCCCCCATCACTCTGTGGGTCAATATTTCCTCCTTATTTTTTAAGTGGTTAATTAATCCCTATAAATAAAAGTGCAGGTTACAGGTGTCAAGGTTGATTAATTGGTGATCAGAGAGATTACATTTGCATTTACATTTGGTCATTTAGCAGACGCTTTTATCCAAAGCGACTTTCAAGGTGAACACAGGGTTAATCACAACATCCCTGGAGCAATGAGGGTTAAGGGTCTTACTCAAAGACCCACATTGGTAACTTCTTGGTAACTTGGACCTGGGATTTGAACCGACAACCCTCAGATTCATAGTCCAACACCCTAACCACTGAGCTACCACTCCCTACAGAGAGAGATGGAGTGATGTTGTTTTTCCACTTTAACCATTTTACCATCTTTACGGGGTACAGTGCTAAAATGTTTTAATTTACAAAGACCCTTACTGACTTGGTATTTTGTAGTATCTTCCTACTTAATTAGGCTCTTCTAGTTTTCTGTACATGGTGTAAACATTAATTTATGCATTGAAATACCAATCCGCCAGTCAGATCTCACCTGGCTCTAAAAGGGAAAGGCAATGACACATTTGGTCCGCTACTTGGAGGTTGTACAGAGTATATAAACGTCAACAGGGTCCTAAAGAGTAACATGTAGTTACTTTGTGGTAATCAAAACAACACACACACACACACACAAAATATAAGAGATTTATATATAAAATCTCCCTGGTGTTGTTGGTTTAAAGGAAGAAAACTTTGTGAGGACCAAGACTTCGGTGTCTGTCCCATGCTGTCGCTTAATGAGGACCAGAGATCTTTTTCTCAGGAATGGGTTTTAGCTACAGATTTAATTAACCATGCTCATGTCATGCTGGAACTGAAATCAACACACCACTTATATTCAAACAGCGTCTCAGTGCAACCACATGTTCCTGGTACTGCTGCAAACTCACACTATGCTGTACACCACACACTGGTTTATATAGGCTGCACACAATTCGTTATCACCTGGGTTTCCACTGGTTTTGTTCCACAGTCTTAAATCATGGATTCAAGGTGAATTGGCTGCTAAATAATAGTGTGTCTAATATAGTGAGAGAGAGAGAGAGTGTGTGTGTGTGTGTGTGTGTGTGTGTGTGTGTGTGTGTGAGTGAGTGAGTGAGTGCGCACAGCAATGGATGGGTGCCCTGTCCTTGGTGTGTCTGCCGCGTGACAGAAATCTTCCCTGAATGCGTTGGACCCCCAACAATCATATTAGATGATGGCATGATGTGATGGCGGTCACAGAATTAAGATGAGATAAAATAAATTTAATTTGTGAAAGAAGAACCAGGAAACAAATACAAATTTCACACACACAAAAAAACCTCTGGCTACTCTGCCCAGTAATCAAAACCAAAACAGGGGTTGTGCTGTGGGGCGAGGGTAGTAAGGGGCCGGCAACATTTGATGTCCATGAGAGTAAAATGCCAGTTACCAAAGTATATTAAAGATATTATGGCCATTCTTTTCACCCCGCCAACCAATTCAGT
This sequence comes from Corydoras maculifer, assembly GCA_019802435.1. Taxonomy (NCBI): domain Eukaryota; kingdom Metazoa; phylum Chordata; class Actinopteri; order Siluriformes; family Callichthyidae; genus Corydoras; species Corydoras maculifer. The sequence continues at coordinate 392,264 of JAFMOD010000249.1, forward strand.
TTTAATGTTAATGCTATCAAATGTTCTTTTTGTTTACCACAAATCCCAAACAGGGTAAAAGGAAGCACATATCCAGCACACACTGGGCAAACAGAGGGTAGACAGAATACCAGTCAATGTCTGATCAGACATGTATGTACACATTCACACCTGGTGAAACATTAAATCATCTGTTTGTCTGCTGGACTGTGGGAGGAAACTGGAGCTCTCGGAGAAAGAGTCATGAGGAGAACATGCACATGGAGCAGCTTCACACAGACCTCGTCAACACAAATCAGAAATCGGACCAACAACCTTTTAGCTGTGAGGCAAGAGTGCTAACTGATGGGTTATTGAGCCACCACATCTACGGTATAATGCAAACTACTTGAACTGGAGCAACTGTAAACTTAAAAAGCTTTATTTTTGTGCATTCGGCAATCTCGAACATTTTCTTTTGCTATGTTCTTCTATTCCATTTCAGGGTGGCGCGGTAGTGTAGTGGTTAGTGTCCACATGGAATTTCTCCAGGTTTCCCATTTCCTACCACAGTTGAAAAAACATGAATTTAAGGTTAAGTGGCAGTTCTATAGCCCCTTTCTAAATTGCCCCTATATAGTGTGTGTGGGTTTGTAAGTGTGTGCCCAGCAATGGACTACTTACTTAAATAGTACTACTTACTACCATCTCAAAGCAGAGTGGAAAGGGCAAGCAGAGGTTCCAGAAGTTGCACCTCAGAGTAGAAGATACCAGGGGTGTGGCTCATTATAGAGTAGAACAGGAAAGGCACAGAGATGCCAACTGATGGAGTGCTCAGACCCGCCACTCTTGCATGGGCATCCAGACGGGAACTGGAAGACAAGAGATGGTTCAATCTGGGTTCTCTCTTTTCCTCCCACAGTCAAAAAACATGAAATCAAGGTGATTTTGCTGCCACAAATTGCCCCTATATAGTTTGTGTGTGTCTTTGTGAGTAAATGTGAGCCCAGTGATAGATTGGTGCCCTGTTCCAGGTGTATCTGCCCAGCACCCAAAACATTCTACCCCGGCTGGGCATGAAAAATCCCTCCGCGACCTAAGTAGTGGATTAAATATAAGATAATGAGTAGAGAGAATATGTTCCATTTCGAACTCAACGCCATTTGAAGTCTTGTAGGAAACCATTCATTTGTTAATAATTTGATACATAACATTTCAGATGTCAGATTTAATGCACTACGTTAGAACGAGTTTCACTTTCTGCACATCCCAAATCTAATGTTTAACTATATTGTATTTGCTCATTTCACAAAACTCTGCATGGCTATTCTTTCACTCACCACTGAGAACAGCAGAGCCATGACTGACATGGTTGCTTGATTGTTTATCGTCCGTGAACGAAAATGCTCTTGCCAACCCTCCCAATGAGCATCTCATTGTTCGGGGCACGTGTCCACTGCTGTTTCCTGCAGTCCAAATGACTCTGGCACAGTTGTTATTAGGATGTGCCGATTTATTTTCAAAGTACTGGATGATGTGCTGCTTCAATTCAGGCATGTCGGAGCTTAACCAGGAACAGAGCAATTGGGAAATAAAAACAAATTCAGGAAACAAAAACCAGACACAAATGAATGAACTGAGAAAAAAGTACTAATCAGGTGAGAAACATATGCCATGTGCTCTCAACAATTACCACCACAATGTAAACCTAAGTGTGGCATTGTACCTTTAAGGGTATATCACTAAAACACAACCCACTATACCCAGTATGGTTCTTTTATATACTGCTTGAGGGTCTAACTCTAATGAGGTGGATGCTGTGGTGTCTACTTATCAGTGCTGGTAAGTACATTGTATGTTGTTTATTGTCTTTGAAGGAAAAAAAACAGACTGAAATTGTATAGCTGCATATCATTTTCTGATTTGTTGAACCTGTATCTATATCTGTATTCGGACAAAAAGCCAGAAATTAGTGGTTTTATATTGAAAGCTCGCATTGGCAAGATATTAATGTTAAAGATGGATTTTGTAGTTCTACATTCCAGACTGTAGTACAGCTGCGTTAGTCCCCTTTACTCTTTTATCTAATGGTCAGCACCAATAGTACCACCACAGAGCAGGTATTATTTGGTTGGTGCATTATTCCTATCCCAGGTGTACTCACTGAGTAATTTAAATGAAACTATTGCAGCACTTTTGCACTAAAAACCCATCACCACATCAGTGTCACTGCAGAACTAACAATAAACAATACACCACCCAAATTATACCTGTTCTGTAATTGTCCTGACCAATAGAGAACAAAGAACCAACAGGTAATTTACAAAAACTGAAAACAGGCATACTACAGTCTGTAATTGTAAAATCTCATCTATATGGTAAGTGGAGGAAATAGATAATGGAGCAAGAAGGGAGTGTAACCAAACTATATGATTAGATGTTTCCCTCAAGCAACATTTGGTTCAACTGACTAAGATTACGGCTCACCTTTGGTCCTCATGTGTTAGAACTTCAACATCCTAAAGCCTAAACCAATCTAAATTAGCCCTGGGTCATGTGGTGTGTGATGGAAAGACACTATCAGCTAGCAGTTCCTGTCCATTACCAAGATAAAGTGCTTTCTACGAATGATCAGTTCAGTATTTTTGGTTTTTAGAAATTATTCTATTTGGTTGGCATTTTTAGTTGGGTTCAAACAAGAACGTTTAAACCAGGAGAGACGTGAAACAGTGAGGACGGAGTAAGGTAGAGACATCGTCAGGGAGAGAGTGAATGAGCACGATGGAGTTACACTGCCATCTTTAGGTGATGCTGGACCGTGTAAAGCCTCTTCACTGTCCTTGTTGGTTTAACACAGGATTTATGACATAGAAAGTCCAATATCCACTCGGGCAGTGTAAAACAGGCTTCTCTATCCACAGGATAAAAAGACGTTGGAGTTTAAATGTGATGTAATCACTATTTCAGCATTTCAGCTCTGTAGGAGCCTGATCTCTTATTAAAATCAGACATCAATATTATATGCTGGCTATAATACGGAAATTTCCTCTGAGGTGCTGGGGATGTCGTATCCACTCCTATATAGTGGGGCATAAGATGACCTTGAGTGCGCACTGATAACCCTTACTTTATTACTGTTAAAATAATGGTACAGTGATGATGGCTGTGTTTGAACTGAGCTGAGGATGGTTGCGAACGACCTTCAGGAGGTCACAGCGGAGTGCACGGAAAGCGGCAGAGGAAGCTGAGAAGGTGAAGCAAGACAAACGGGGAGAGAATTAAGGAGAGCGAAAAGAGGATGGCTTGTTTTTCTCTCTGTATAAATAGCCACACATCCTGCATCACAGTTCTCACATTTCATCTCCGACCTGACAGTCGCGATGGAGCATGACATCACTACGTCGTTCGTTTCCATGGCGACCCTGGCACTGCGTTATTGACGGATGACAAGTCAGAGATTAGTCGTCCCTAAGGATCTCACCTAAGTGGCAGGGCAATCCTGCGGCACTTACCTACAGCACAGTCTGTCGCATATTACATGGTTCAAGGCTCCGATGCAAAATGGAACCAAACATCTTCATCACTATCGAGGGGTCACACTGTAAAAAATGATTTTAGAGGGCAGTATATATAACCCATGTATATTGTATAAAAAAAAAAATAATAATAATAATATATATATATATATATATATATATATATATATATATATATATATATATATATATATATATATAT
>JAFMOD010000249.1:396621-500452 GCA_019802435.1 Corydoras maculifer
GCATGGAAGGACAGTATGACTGAGTACAAACATGCACTCAATGCAGCAAAGACTAAATATTATTCTGAACTAATAGAAAACAACAAAAACAACCAAAGATTCCTCTTTAGCACCATTGCCAAATTAACTCGAAGTGCTAATGAATCAGATTCACAGATTCACTCACAGTTCAGCAGCAATGATTTCATGAATTTCTTTGGTGATAAAATTGAAAACATAAAACTTAAATCATCTAATGCATCGTGTAGCGTAACCAAACCTTCCTTTTGTCTCTAAAATTCTAGAAAAAATTGTGTTTAATCAGCTGAATCGCCATCTTCTAGCTAATAACATTCATGAAGTTTTTCAGTCAGGTTTTAGGTCTCATCATATCACTGAGACAGCCTTAATTAAAGTCGTTAATGACTTATTAATGTCCTCTGATAATAACCAAATCTCTTTTCTTGTATTATTAGATCTTAGTGCAGCCTTTGACACTATAGACCATAACATATTAGTTGATAGATTAGAAAACACTGTGGGCATAACAGGATCTGCACACCAGTGGTTTAAATCCTACCTGACAGATCGATATCAATTTACCTGTGTTAACAACCAATGTTCTGATCTCGCCAAAGTTAAATATGGTGTCCCACAAGGGTCAGTTCTGGGTCCACTCCTATTTGCATTATATATGCTTCCATTGGGATCAATTATTCGTAAACATGGAATCAGTTTCCACTCATATGCAGATGATACACAGTTAAATGTTTCAGCTAACCCTAATAATGGTCGTTCAGTCAGTAAGCTCGAGGACTGCATCCAAGATATTAAAATATGGATGTCAAAAAACTTCCTACTGATAAAACAGATAAATTCTGATAAAACAGAGTTTCTGATAGTTGGACCCAAGGACAAAATTAACAAAGCTTCTAACACTATGTTAAACCTTGATAACTCTTTAATTAGACCCAGCTCATCTGTAAATAATCACGGTGTCATTATTGATTCAGATCTCTCCTTTACAGAGCACATTAGCAATATTACTAGAATTGCATTTTTTTACCTTCGTAACATTTCAAAGCTACGAAATATCCTCTCCCTCCAAGATGCAGAAAAACTAATTCATGCTTTTATTACCTCAAAGTTAGATTATTGTGTTTCACTTCTGACAGGATGTTTATTAGCTCTAACTGCCTTCCTTTTCTGTTTCTTTTGAGGTGTGACCGGCTTCCTGGAGATCTTCATCCATGGCTCTGCCGACGAACACTGGATGGAACCTGAATATTAATTGGACTGGCGGTCCTGCAGGACGCCCCCTTAATTGACTCACATATAGTTTTCCAGTTTTTAGTTTTTCCATTTGTTTAATATCTGGACATGGCTGTCCTACATTGTTGTTGCTGCCTGGCCGCTCAAGGAGGATGAGTCCCCCACTAAGTCTTGGTCCTCCCAAGGTTTCTTCCTTGAATAACAACATAAAAGAGAGTTTTTTCTTGCCACTGTCGCTTCGGCTTGCTCTTTGGGGGTTTAAAGGCTTTTCATTCTGTAAAGCTGCTTTGTGACAATGTACCGTTGTAAAAAGCGCTATATAAATAATAACTTGAACTTGAACTTGATATGCAGAAACTCTTTTTTTTTCAGTCTGAAAGTCTTGAGAGAAAAAGTGAGGCAGTTGTCTGTGGCCTCATGGAGTACCTTGGGGAACACCAAGAAGACCTCTTTCAAGACTGTCAGGTATAAGTGATTGATTGAACTTTGAGATATTCAGAGTTAACCTGATACCATTGTTTCATTGTTGATTCCCTTCACAGAACTGAATATGTAATCAGCCATTTGGTTACTTGATCTTCAGTATATTATTCAGGACAGATAGTATTCAGGCTCAGAAATTATTTCTACCATCAGTCCTGTATTACTATATTCATTCCTTGTCTTTTACTAATTTCTTTGTTTATTGTATGTAAAACATATTGTTAGGTCTTACATTTTAATAAGTTAATGTTAAGCATAGTTACTGATTGAATGCAATTAAGTTGCATTGCATTAAAATATACAGATTGGGCACACATTAAATATGAAAATCTCAAAGGTTCTCCCCTATTTTGGGTAGTCTAATTGCAAATATGAGTTCATATTATGATGACACATTTCTGTACTGAAGGGAGTGGTCTGTCCAGCATAACTATTTTTCAATCTACAGCAGTGGATTAGGTTGAATTTCCTAATCCACTGGGATACAAGTTTTACCTTTAATTTGTCACCTGCTTGTACTAATGTGCTGAATAATACTAAAAAGTGTAATTAGATTGTAAATTATATATTGTTAATATGATAAAATTAAATACATATGCATTGTTTGTTTGTTTTTTTTTACATGGAGGACGAACATGAAGACCACACAGATTAAACCTTGAAGAAGGTGCTAGTAATACATAGTGCTATGGCTAAAGATGATCCAGCAGATATTTCTATTATAATAGAGGGCATCAATGTGCTGAAGGGGTGTGGAACCAAGACAAAGGCATGCATACTGTTGATGGGCTTGATCTATGCCCTCAAACTTGAATATCAAAAGAAGCTCAAGTACACGTTTGAAGTATTCCAGAAACTTTTTCTGGAGCTTGATGGAGCAAAACTGTCCAAGAGGGTCTATAGCCTCAAATGCAAACTAATGGAATGAACAGTTTAAAGACATTCACGTTTTCTAATGTTACTCATGTTATTAGGATTGTTTACATGTTTTGATCCCAGTGTTTTCAACCCTGACTGTTTGATTCTTCTGGTAACATCAAACCGAGTTTTAAAAAGGAACCTCATTGTCTATGTTGAAGTATATGTCTATTCTTTAAATCAAACATAGCATAAGCACTTGATGCACTTGAAGCACTTTGCACTTATATATATATAGGAAATCTCAAATACCCCAGAATGTTTTAGAATGTTGGGATGTTGGGGGAAGTAAGCGTTTGAGAAACTTTTGGTTTTACTGAATATGCATGGGGCGGCACGGTGGCATAGTGCTTAGCACGTTCGCCTCTCAGCGCTAGGGATTCCCGGTTCGAATCCCTATCTGGGTGGAGTTTCCATGTTCTCCCCGTGACCGCATAGGTTTCCTCCGGGTTCTCCGGTTTCCTCCCATAGTCCAAAAACATGGATCAAGTTAATTGAGATTTCCAAATTGCCCCATATAGAGTGTGTTTAAGTAAGTGAGTGTGTGCCCAGCGATGGATTGGCGTCCTGGGTGTATCTGCCCAGCTCCCAAGACGTTCTCCCCTGGATGGGCATGGGGAACCCCACCGCGACCCTAATAGAGGATAAAGCGGGTGATAATGAATGAATGAATATGCCTGAAAAGGATGCTTATGTATTTTTGGTTTCTTGAATGCACAGTTAATTAAAAAAAAAGTTTACATCAAAATTGTCTGTCAATTTTATTTAAGTAAATTTAACCTACTGACTAAGTACTGGTTAGCTAGTCATATTAAAATATACTATGTAATATATAACTATTAAATATGAGGTAAGTAAAGAATCAACATTCATGTTAATATTACTTAATTTTTTTAAGTAAAGTATTTCAAAATATTGGGTACACTTTATCTTTTTTTGGTGTGTGCCATAACTGATTAATTTAGGCAATCTTAACTCAATATATGAGGTAAAATATACCCAAACAAACTGAGTGCAAATACTTACCTTACATTTATTGGGTAGATTCTATAGGTAATTTTTTACAGTGCAAGACAGAGCTGCTCTAATAGTAATATTCTCTAAACATAACTACTTTAAATATATGCACAGTATTTTAGTTCTGTTTTTTTTAACTGCTAAAGACTAAAATGCCTCATAGTCAGTAGCAGTGTGTGACAGCGGCATCGGATGGCGTAGTATAAGTGAGAGGCAACCGAAGTAATTAAATCACCTGTGATAGAATCCATTAATGGTCTGTGTGCAGGTATTTTAAAAGGTGAGACGCAGAATAAGAGAGAAGGTGAGAGGAGTGGTTATATACTATATATAAGAGAATGGTAAAAGAGACAGGAGGAAGGCAAGAAAAGCAGTTCACTCATGTCACGCCTTGGCCTTTTTTTTTTTTTTTTTACAAAAATATGACACTCATATTGTCAATGAAAGTATTTCAGTAAAAGTGGTCCTTTGAATTTCAAAGTGTTGGACACCTAACACCTACCTAAGACTCATTCATTGGATTCATCGGGTGACTCATTCATGTTTGTCAGTGTGTGCGGTATATATATATATATATATATATATATATATATATATATATATATATATATATATATATATATATATATATATATATATATATAGGCTTTTGGGGCTATAGCCTCTCCTCCAGCAGCGGGACCGTACGATGGAGTCACCATCAGCTGTTTGTGCTGTGTGTGTGTGTGTGTGTGAGAGAGAGAGAGACAGATTTTTTTCACCAGTATCGGAAGTAAAGTTACCGTAATAACTGTATGTTGGCTGTAATGAGCTGTTTCTCTGATTTCATAAACCGTCAAAATTTTTGTGAAGGCGGAAACTGTCGCAAAGTTACAGTATTTTAAAGCAAAACCTTAAAAATGTCTCATCGTAAAATGGATTTGTGCTTTTTTGACGAAGCTCAGGTTCGTTTTTCAAACATTTTCAGCAAAAACTATAATTAGAAATGAATGTGTTATCCACTGCTGACAGACAAATTTCATATGTTATTTCATTTTATTCAATATAACTAATAAATGATCAAACAAAATGAATATAACAGTTTGAAAAATGGATAAATACAGTCAAATAAATGGGCAAATTTTAAAGAGGACAGAAGGGGAATAAGGGATCTGGGCTATATATATATATATATATATATATATATATATATATATATATATATATATATATATATATATATATATATATATATATGTCTTTATACAAATCCACATTGTTGCTCGATGGCCACAACATTTGATATGCTTATTCTTTAGAACCCGGCAGACCATGTTTATCGCCTGTAGGACATATCCTATAAATGTCATGTCATGTTTGGTTTGTTACTAATAAAGTTGATTATTAATGTCACTGGTAATATAGAATTGACTCACCAGCTTCCCCATCTTTTTCCTGGTGCCACTGCTGAGCTCCCATTCTATTTGCTGCTACTCTCTCCTTTTTCTTTGAATTTACATGGACCATTAGTAAAATCTACAGCAGGTTATTCAGTTACCTATTTCAACTCCTCAGCTCCTCTTTCCAATCACACATCGGTGTTTGATATCATTGTCAAATCATGTTATTACTAATACTAAAAATTAACTGTCTTTTGGGCCAGTCATGGGCCAGACATTTCATATATGGTCCCACCAAATACTATGGCTAAAGTGTCTTTGGGCATCCCAGTTACTTGGGGAGAGTGCTGTATACAGGGATGCCCATAGCTCTAGTCACGTGGGCTCCCTTTACCAGTGTTTGTGTATTAAATGTGGTTCCTCACAGATGGGTTAAATGGAGGACAAATTTCTCTGTGTATAAGCACTGTATGCAAAATAGATTACTTTTTATTACTGTATTTAGTTTTAGAAATAAATTAGATTGTGCTGCGGGACATTCTCATTTCTATGTTCTCACTCCAGTTGCCTTGTGAATGTTATAGCCTTAAAATAAAAATGACAACTACAACTACAAATAAGTAGATTAATTAATATTAATGACAAATAATTAAATTAATTAATTAATTCATGATAATTAATGATAATGACAAACCAATTAAATCATCCATCTATTATCTTCCACTTTATCCTCTATTAGGGTCGCGAGTGGGGTTCCCCATGCTCATCCAGGGGAGAACGTCTTGGGAGCTGGGAAGATACACCTAGGACAGGGGTGTACGCTGGGCACACACTCACTCACACAGACACACACTATATGGGGCAATTTGGAGAACTCCATTGACTTGATCCATGTTTTTGAACTGTGGGAGGAAACCGGAGAACCCGGAGAAAACCCACGCGATGGTGATTCGAACCTGGAATACTTAGTGGTGAGAGGCAAACATGCTAACCACTAAGCCACCGTGCCACCCCAATTAAATCAGTGTAAAAAAAACAAAAATATATATTAAAAGCTATTAACAAAAAAAACAATCTGTTAAAATAAAAAAAAAACCCACAATAAATATTCACTATGCCACATGCTCCCTATGGCTGGCAGTGAAAAACCTACTGTAGATGGCCCAAACATTAAAAATAATGGTAAGGAGCACCAGGAGGTCCTGGGCTTTAAGTCTAAATTTGTTTATTGAGGGATTTTGGGGGTTTGGCATAGCGTTAAAAGTCTAGCACCTGGGTGGATTTTCCATGTTCGAATCACCATCTGCGTGGGTTTCTTCCGGGTTCTCCGGTTTCATTCCACAGTCCAAAAACATGGATTCAAGGTAAATTGACTACTTTAATTTGTTTGCTTTAATGCCCTGTTTAATTTGTGTGCTTGTGTGTGTGTGTAAGTTAGGGGGTGTGCCCAGTGATAGATTGGTAACCTGTCTTGGGTGTATCTGCCCAGTGCCAGAAATGTTCTCCCTTGGATGGGCTTGATGTCACGGTTTGTTTTGGTCACGTGGTGTGGGTTGGGTTATGTGTTCACGCCCCTGTAATCACGAGCACCTGGGTCTCATCACGGTCGTTTATGTAAACCCTGCACGCCCCGTCTCTCACCACCAGTTTGTCTTGTGCCACGCCTGTGCTAAGCCCTGACACCACTAGCTCTCATTCCTGCCTTGCATAACTCGCCTTGTTTCCTCGTACCTTATCGTTGTCTCTCTGTTTGTGTATGTGTGCAGTTTATCATCGTGCCGCCTTCACTCCGTCAAGTCCCCTTCACGCAGTCCTATGGATTTCGAACACTACCCGCCCTGACGTCATCATCCACCGCCTCGTGTATTCCTACATCCAGTGTCTGTGTTCCCTGTGCTGTTTTCCCTGTTGTGGACAATAAACCCTGGTTCTGTTTTGTACCTCCGTCTCCAGTTCCGTCACTCCGAGTAGCGAATCCGCCTCGCCCGGTCTTCGACCGTAACATTACAAACTGGCCAATATGGGTTCCTCGGAGTGACGCGCTACCGGAGCGGAGCCGGCACAACCACCACCAGCCGGACCTCAGCCCGATCCACGCCTGGATTTGCTGTATAGCCGTCAGGAGGGATTGGCGGACCTGGTAAGCGAGCTGACGCTACAGCTACAGACCGCGCTCGCTTCACACTGCCTGCAGCTACCGCACCGACGGCTTCCCCGACCAACCAGGTACCTAACCCGCCGCCCGCGGTCGCTACACGCCCCGACGAAGCCGCCGTCCTCACCGAGACCTATGATGGCGACCTTCAGCGTTGCCGCAGCTTCCTGTTCCAGTGTGGACTTTATTTCGGTTTTCCCCACCGACGCGCATAAGATCGCCTTCGTCATCGGGCTACTACGCGGCCGCGCGCTAAGCTGGGCTGAAGCAGCGCAAGGGCTAATTTCACCTCTGGGCACGACATATGCCACCTTCATGCAAAGATTCCATTCTGTGTTCGAACGTCCTGATTACACCGATGATGTCGACTCTTGGCTCCTCTCAGTACGTCAGGCGACCCGTCCTGTCGTGGAGTTCGTGGTGGAGTTCGTCTTCCGCCACGCGCTGAACACACAGTTACGGGACGAGCTCGCTACCCGGGATCGACCCGAGACGCCCCGGGACCTGGTAAAACTCGCTGTACGCGTAGACGGGCGTATCAATAGGCGACGTAGGGAGCGCCAGGCCCGTACCGCCGCCATGCTTACCTCAGAAGTCCGCAGCACCCGTAGGGACCAGGGGTTGTGTTTTAACTGTGGCGGGGATGACCACCAGCTGCGAGACTACTCCGTTTGCCCAAGAAGGGCTGACTCGGCAGTAGGACTCGGGGTCCTGTCGAGTCCCGCATTAAAACCCCAAGCCCAGCGACTCAGTCTCCCCGCAAAGTTTACCCTCCAGGAGAGACAGGTGGCCGTGGACGTGCTATTAGATTCTGGGGCAGTCTCCCTGCATCGACTACAGGGGTCTAAACTCCATCACTGTCCCCTACAAATACCCTCTGCCTCTAACATCTTCCGTATTTAAGTCTTTGCAGGGAGCAACCGTCTTCACTGAGCTGGACCTACGGAATGCCTACCACCTGGTCCGCATAAGGAAGCGGGATGAACGGAAGACGGCGTTCAATACCCCAAGTGGCCACTACGAGTACTGCGTGGTCCCCTTCGGCCTCAAGAACGCACCGGCCGTGTTCCAGTCTTTGGTGAATGACGTGTTCCTTCCTGGACCGATTTGTGCATGTGTACCTGGATGACATTCTGATCTATTCCAGGTCTACTGGCGAACACATCCGGCACGTACGACTGGTCCTGAACTGTCTGCTACAGAACCGACTGTACGCCAAAGCCGAGAAGTGCAGTTTACATCAAGGGTCTGTCTCCTTCTTGGGATTTATACTGTCCCCTGGGGCAGTGCGGCCGGATTCCGAGAAGATCAGGGCCATTGCCGACTGGCCTGCCCCCACGTCTAGGACCGAGTTGCAGCGTTTCTTGGGGTTCGGCAACTTCTACCGGCGCTTTATCAAGAACTACAGCAGCATCACTGCACCGCTCACAGCCCTCACGTCCACCAAGGTGAGATTTAGCTGGATCAAGGAGGCTCAAGACCCCATGGACACCCTCAAGACCTGTTTCACCTCTGCCCCCATCCTTATCCAGCCAGATCCCGCCAAACAATTTGTTGTGGAGGTCGACGCATCGGGTGCTGGAGTGGGAGCGGTCCTCTCCCAGAAGTCAGATGAGGGTCGTCTGCACCTGTGCGCCTTCTCCTCCAGGAAGCTGTCGGCGGCGGAAAGAAACTATGACGTGGGGAACCGCGAGCTGTTGGCGGTTAAGCTTGCACTGGAGGAGTGGCGTCACTTGCTGGTGGGGGCGTCTCAGCCTTTTGTGGTTTGGACCGACCATAAGAACTTGGCCTACATACAGTCAGCTAAGCGCCTGAACTCCCGTCAGGCTCGATGGGCCTTGTTCTTAGGACTTCACCCTATCCTACAGACCCAGTACTCGGAACGCCAAGCCCGACGCCCTGTTCCCTGATGAGGGGGAGAGAACCAACTCTGACCAAATTCTCCCTCCCAGTCGTGTGATTGCAGGTGTCGCCTGGGAGGTCCGGCGAATCATCGAACGCGAGCTGGAGAAGGACCCGGACCCAGGGCTGACCCACCCGACTGGACCTTCGTGCCCACCGCCGCTCATCCCGCAGTACTCAAATGGGGCCACGAATCCCGCTGGGCCTGCCACCCTGGTGGGGCACGCACCGAGGAGATCATCAGGCGCCGGTTCTGGTGGCCCTCCGTGGCGGCCGACGTCCGGGAGTTCCTCGCTGCCTGCACCACCTGCGCCCGAAACAAGACCTCACATCAGCCCCCCGCCGGACTACTCCAACCGCTCTCCATACCTGGGCGTCCCTGGTCCCATATCGCCTTGGACTTCGTCACGGGATTGCCGGACTCCAAAGGTAAAACTGTGAATTTGACCATTATAGACCGGTTCTCCAAGTCTGTTCAAATAATCGCTCTGGCCAAGCTTCCTTCCGCTCTAGAGACCACCAAGATATGCTTCGAACAAGTCTTCCGGATCTTTGGCATCCCCTTGGACATCGTCTCGGACCGGGGACCCCAGTTCATCTCCCAGGTATGGAGAGCTTTCTACAAGTTCTTCGGGACGGACGTGTCGCTGACATCTGGTGGCCACCCCCAGTCCAACGGGCAGGCCGAGAGGGCCAACCAGGTGGTGGAGACCACCCTGCGCTGCATATCCGCCCAACACCCGGAGCGATGGAGTAAGAATCTCGCATGAGTGGAGTACTGCTCCGCCACCGGAAAGTCTCCGTTCGAAGTAGCACTGGGCTACCAACCCCCTCTGTTCCCGGAGGACCAGCCCGAAATCCTCGTCCCGTCCGTTGCCCAGCACATCCGCCGCTGCCGCCGCACCTGGAGGAACACGCTGATAGCACTCCGCCAAGCCCAAGCTACTACCGTCACCTCCGCCAACCGCAGACGCCGCCTGGCCCCCAGTTACAAGGTGGGGCAACTCGTCTGGCTATCTACCAAGAACATTTCGTTAAGAACTGAATCCAGAAAACTGAGCCTTCACTTTACCGGCCTCTTCCCGATCACTAGTGTCCTCAGCCCTGCAGCCGTCCGCCTCCACCTGCCCCGCTCCATGCGTATCCCCCCCACCTTCCACGTCTCCAACATTAAACCCGTTGTGCACTCCCCGCTCAACCCCCCCCCCCCGCCCAGCCCCTGCTCCGCGCCTGATTGATGGTCAGCTCGCCTATACCGTCCACCGCCTGCTGGACTCCCGACGTCGTGGCTGAGGCATCCAGTTCCTGGTGGACTGGAAAGGGTACGGTCCCGAAGAACACTCCTGGGTGCCTCGGGCTGCTATTCTGGACCCCTCTCTCATCGCCGAGTTCCACTGCCGCTTCCCGGACAAGCCATTTAGGGCGCCGGGAGGCACCCGTTGAGGTGGGGGTAATGTCACGGTTTGTTTTGGTCACGTGGTGTGGGTTGGGTTATGTGTTCACGCCCCTGTAATCACGAGCACCTGGGTCTCATCACAGTCGTTTATTTGAACCGCCAGTTTGTCTTGTGCCATGCCTGTGCTAAGCCCTGACACCACTAGCTCTCGTTCCTGCCTTGCATAACTCGCCTTGTTTCCTCGTACCTTGTCGTTGTCTCTCTGTTTGTGTGTGTGTGCAGTTCATCATCCTGCCACCTTCACTCCGTCAAGTCCCCTTCACGCAGTCCTCTGGATTTTGAACACTACCCGCCCTGACGTCATCATCCACCGCCTCGTGTATTCCTACGTCCAGAGTCTGTGTTCCCTGTGCTGTTTTCCCTGTTGTGGACAATAAACTCTGGTTCTGTTTTCTACCTCCGTCTCCAGTTCCGTCACTCCGAGTAGCGAATCCGCCTCGCCCGGTCTTCGACCGTAACACTTGAGAACTCCCTCCCACCGACCCTGATATAGGTTAAAAGTGGAAGATAGCAAATGAATAAATGAACTTACCTTTATTGTAATCATCCTTAGATTTGTTTTTCCCTTCAAGTGGTTCCCTTTGATGTATATATTCCGTGCTCTTCCTCATGTCCATATTGGAACATCAGTTTTGTTACTCCTGTTACCTATGTTGGTGTAGTTTGTGTTGTACTCTGCTTCTGCAATTAAAACATTTTGCATCTTCAACTCAGGTGGCAGGTTATGATAGACACATCTTTTTACCGAATCAAGACAACAGTGATTCTAGCCCATGGGGCCAGGGGTCTACCATTCTGGGACAGTAGATGGTAATTTTACATTAAGAAACATTTTGCATCTTCAACTCAGGTGGCAGGTTATGATAGACACATCTTTTTACCGAATCAAGACAACAGTGATTCTAGCCCATGGGGCCAGGAGTCTACCATTCTGGGACAGTAGATGGTAATTTCACATTAATCCAAAACCAAGACACAGAGTAAGGAAAGCTCACTGATCCATACTCTGGAGACAGAGTATGTCAAAATCCCCAAGGCATGTTCAAAACTCAGCTGTAACAGCAGGTGCTATATACATTCTTGGGTATTTAGTATTGTATAGTGTCACACACTGAGGAGACATAGATGGAAGTTTAACTATAATAAGGAAGATTCATAATAAAAAAAGTCTGAAGACACAGAGAGAAGGAGGCTCTTAAATTAATCAATATTAACAATGACAAAGCAATTAAACCAGTGTGGGAAAACTAAAGAGAAACACACAACAATAATCTCCATTTTACTCATCAGCATGTCTTTGGATGAAAACACAAATAGGTGGGAGGACATGACTTCACATAGGATGTGGTGGCTCAGTGTTTGAAGTGAAGGCTGTGGTTTCAAATTCCAGGCCCACTAATTCATGTGCAATCAGAATCAGAATACTTAATTAACCCCCTGGGGAAAATTGTTATGTTTACAAATGCTCTATTTGTCATGTTTATATATACAGAAGTACAATAAAGAATTAATAAGCATAGTAAAATTAAACTAAAAGTACAAAAAATGCAGAATAAAGTAAAGGGACCACCTTGCTGTGAGGTTGAAGCACAAACTACTGTTCCATTTTGCATATATCTAGTATGTAATGTAGTTCCAAGCGAACTCATGTTTCTCCACTACAAATACTTGTTGTAAAAAAAGGGGGGGGGGTTTCCATCAAATAACAATCAGGTTTGATGATTTTACAGCATAGTTGGTTTTCTTTATAACTACTGACTTGTGATGTTCTCATTTGTAAGTCGCTTTGGATAAAAGCGTCTTCTAAATGACTAAATGTAGTCAACTAAAAACCCAGATTTTATTAGAAAAGACCATAAATGAAAAATGGAGTCCAGCTTTGTAAGCTGCAGGCCAAAAACCAAAGCTGTACAATTTGTTTTTCCCACAAAGCCGCTGCTATGAACAAGTGCATCATGCGCTGGGCATAAGGCATACAGTGCTCCAGGGACTGGGTTAAGAAGACATGGTCAGCTGCTCTTATACGCCTCAGAGGAAGATTGTGAAGCTCTCATTTATTCTAGTTTGTAATTGTCATGTGAAAACAAGAGATATCTTATGGGTCAGAATCAGATCCAACTAAATTAAAAGGGAAACATGGGAAAGTAAATAATTAAAGTTAAAATTAAACAAAAAAAGCTTTTATTAGTGTTTACTTGTGGATAAAAGGTTATATTTTGATATTTTTTTTATTCAGCTTTACTAAATTGCGAGGGCCTTGTTGATTTTGTCCAGAATTCTTGCTGTGGTTTTAACATTGACAAGCTCATGTGTTTTGCTGACTGAGTTAAAAGGAGTCTTTATGAAGTTTCTTTAGTGCAGGTGCCATGACCGCACTCTCAACGTGACCTGTAATGACAGCTGCGTTGAAGTGTCATTGATTTCAAAAGGTGCTAGTCTGCATGCTAACGACCTTGTAAAATCAAGCTATGTCATTGCTGAATTGCTGTAGGAGGGCATCACATTGACACAGGAATGGGTGGGTTGTTCTTGCTAATAGCAGCTTCTGGTTCTTGGGAGATTGGCATGCTCTCCAGCCTCACTGAATAATCTATATAAAGTTGTCAGTGTACATGCATAGTTGATAGCTACTGACATGACTAAAGTGGTTAACAGTGATATTGGAACAGGATACCAGTACACTACAATTGTCTTATACAAAATTTTAAAACAATTGTCTCGGACACAATGAAAATGGAAACAGGATTTACCAGACAGGAAAAGGATTTTTTTCACACATATTGCCCAGTGATGGATTGGTGCCCTGTCCTGGGTATCCTGGAACCCCCACCCCTACCCTAGTAAAGGATATAGTGGAAGATAATGAGATAAGATACACTACTTGCTATATACTAATATATACTAAATGTGGCGCCCCCTAGTCGATAAATACCAGACTGCGCCCCCCTTTAGTTTATACTTAGAGCAACGGGAACTTTAAAGAAAGTAGACAAAAACGTCACTGCAAGACCAAAATATAATCTTTATTAAATACATTGCATTAAATACATACTGTCAGTTTAATTTAAATGAAAAATAAAAAACAAATAGTTAAGATATTAAAACTACCTGTAAATGCCCATGTTATTAGACTGAGGAATGACCAGCAAATGAAAATACCACAAGTAAATAGTTTCTAAAATTTAGCCAATCACTGCACCACACTTAAAAATATTTCCAAATCACACTTTAAAGTGAGCACAACACCCAGAAAAATATGGATGCCTAAATCTCAGTCTCAAATGTAGCCAAAACTAAATAGTACAAAATAAAAGTAATAAGTTAGGCCCAAGTACTACTTCTAAATAGTAGCTCAAATTAAAACGCACATTAACCAATACTAGCCTTACAGGTAGTCTTACATGAGAATAAGAACTTTTAAAACCACGGATCACTTAAACACCCCTGAGCAGCACATCTTTAACAACAAATCTTTAAGATTAGTTGTGGTAGAGTTTCTAAAACAGAAAACAAAAATAAAACCAAAGAAAATGGTAAAATAAAACAGCAGCTGGCAATCACTGAAGCTGTGGCCCTTTATATAAACATAAAACAAAAATAAAGATTACATTCATTCCATGCAACACAAATGAATTAATTTAACATTCATAATAATGATATAAAGGGAAAACATACCACATTCGTCAGGGTTGACTAACTTTACTCATGGTCAAGATAGCAGCTTATTGAAAAACCCTGATGATATACGGAATATGATTAAAACCACATAAAACCTCTTGTTTAGGGAAAGCCGAAACAGTATAAAAGCTAACCGCTAAGCCAGCCAAAATATGGTTTAAAGTATCATAAGTGTTTACAGGGCTTTTTACAAATGCACAGCAGCTAACCGTACCTGGTGATAGCCCACTCAGGTATATCAGGAGAAATAGGAATAGGTGCGGTGTGTACCCAACAAACTATAAAACAAACTCTGTACGCTCGAGAAGACGTGATTAAAACCCAAATGCATACTAAATAATCAGCCTACCTCCGATTCTATTCATCAGACACACACACGGGCAGCTACATGCAACCTGTGGCTACTCCGCCCTGAACACTCCTACGCTCGCGTCCCCACACTTAAAACTCACCGCTACAGATGCGCTTCCTGTAGACGCCGCCACCTGCATTAGCTTTAGCCATGCTCTCCCCAAGACCCCACAGGTGTCCATATTTATGCCTACCTGAAAAACCTGCAGCTGACTCACCAATACCGGCGCTGCCCCTACTCTGTGACGTCATCCCTCACATGCACACCAAAACAAAGCGCACATACTTCAACTATGCTGGCTACAATCACCACCTCCAAATGCATCGGCGACCCGACGATGGCACCCAAGAACGCTGACCCATCATTCTTCTTGTTCGGGTAGCTCTTCCTACCTCCCAGTTATAGCTGCTCGAGGAAGTCGGTGTAGGTAGTTTTGGCCGGTATTAGATCTTGTCAATCGATGTACGGCCATAGGCTCTTGTGGGCCTTCCCCTTCTTCAAGGGTAACAGAGTCACTTGGTCCAGGTCTCTCCTGGAGTTCTTCCACAATCAGCATAACAACATCCCTATCTTCATTCTCTTTTGGAACCGGGGAGCTGGGCATACTTTCCTCTCCAACCATGGGGACCGTGTCTTCCGTATCCTCTGTGCCCCGTCCTTCATTCAGTGCAGCTCGCAGCTCAGACCGGTGCACCTGTCGGATTGGCCCCTCTTCATCAATCGGAACAACAGAATAAACTGCCCCCGTCCCCACTGGGCTGGATGGTTCCTCAGATAGACCAACTGTCCTTCCTTTAACCCATAGTTATTTGCTTGATCATTATGGTTTCGATTACGCCTAAGGGCCTGTTCCTCTGCCCTCTCTTTTACATGTTCATGGACCAGCCGTAGACTCTGCTGATGTGTCTGGATCAATTCATCCAACATTCCCAAGTTCTGCGTGGTTTCCTCCAACCCCAAAAGAAAATCTACTGGTAACCTAGGGTGACAACCAAACATGAGAAAATAGGGAGTACGTCCTGTGGTCTGTAGTAGGAAATGCAACAACTTCGCCACACTGAGCCCCAGAGCCACTGGGCTAATCACTCCAGGAGGCCAGCACCAACTGTGGAGGGACACTTGATCCCAATGCAAAGCGCTCTGTGTACTGTCGGGACAAGGCATCTGCATTTTGATTGTTCTTCCCTGGCCGATATTCATTCATTCATTTCATTTATTATCATCCGCTTTATTCTTTATTAGGGTCGCGGTGGGGTTCCCCATGCCCATCCAGAGGAGAACGTCTCGGGCTCTGGGCAGATACACCCAGGACAGGGCGCCAATCCTGGCCGATATTTAAAAGTAAAATTAAATGATGCCAATTCAGAAGCCCAGCGCTGCTCCACTGCCCCAGCTTAGCAGTCTGCAAGTGACTCAAAGGATTATTGTCAGTAAATATAGTGAAGTGATTGCCCAGCAAGTACTTTCTGAATTTCTCCGCCACAGCCCACTTAACGGCCAGCAATTCCAGCTTCATAAAACTGTAGTTATTCGTGTTTCTCTCAGTGGGCCTCAACCCTCTACTAGCAAAGGCAATTCCATTCCGTTCCTGTGAGAGCAACGCCCCAAGCCCTCCATGACTAGCATCTACTTCCAGAATAAATGGTTTATTGAAATCGGCATATGCTAGAACCTTACAGAAGTAAGTTTCTCTTTCAACACTTGGAAAGCCTGTTCACAGGCTTCACCCCAAGCTGTAGCCAGAGAGGTTTTTGGGGTCTTCCCTTTGCATCTGGGTCCACTAAGCTTCCCGACAAGATGATGTTAGCGAGCTGTAAGTTTAGAAAATCCTTCCTAATAGCTGGAGAAGCCCAGGAATGAACGAAGTTCAGCAAGATGTAGTGCCCGTTTTCATCCTTTGACCACCTCAATTTTAGCAGGATCAGTCGCCACCCCCTCAGCAGAGACAACATGGCCCAAGTAACTTAATTGATGTTGGAAAAAGTTACCATTTGACAGATTTACTTTCAGTTTCTATTTCTGTAGCCGAGCAAACACTTCTTCCAGCCTTTCCAAATGTTGTACCACTGTAGCAGAAAAGACCACAATGTCATCAAGGTAGAGGAGTACAGACTGATATCGAAAGTGTCACAGGCCATGTCGCCACAGGGGGGCGACAGAGACGCACGCCGCCATCCCAATCCGGTGCAATCAGGTCTGATGAGACTCAGCTGCCAGCGTCCTTATTTAAAGTGGCGTGTGGCGGCGCGTCCTTGCCTTTTTCACATGCAGTGTGCGGTCGGTAGATAAATTCCCAAGTTGATTAGACATTGGGCCCTCAAATCATATTGTGTTTCCCACTGTCCTATGATATTGGTTGCCGGGGCACGCCCTGGGGCAATATCGCAATTACTTCCGATCTGTACTTTTTTCATTATTGTGTCCAAATAATGCGTCCGGTCGAACGCCGCTCATCCACGGAGGCGGCAGTGTGCTCCAGAGCACAGCGTTTGTTTTTGGGATTAGGGGATAATGGAAGACATGTGTGCGGCACTCGGTGACGTCACACCGTTTCATTTTCAGTTTGTTTATTTCTTTTGCGTTTATGTACATTGCACGCCTCACTCTATCGCTGAGGTTTAGTTCACTTTATTTCCATTGCCGGCTGCTGTTGGGCTATACCGCTGCTCGCGCTAAGTCCTTTCACACGTTTGGCACGTTTGGTTGGCCCTGCGTCGCAATCCACCGGTTCGAACCTCGGTCGGGACGTTTTGTGCAGAACTCCCTGTGCGACTCGGGATTAACGTTTAGTGACAATCGGTGTATATATATATATATATATATATGTATATATATATATATATATATATATATATATATATATAGATATATATATATGTTTGTGTGTAGATATATATACATACGTATATCCCATAGTGACATTTATAGTTTCGTCATTCCTCCCCCCAACGTAACAGTACAGCGTGGCCAGAGATGGAACCAGCAGGGGACCCGCCTATCAGGGAGGCTTTGCAGCTCCAGGGGGCAGCCATCGGCCGCCATGAACAGCTCCTGCAACAAATAATGCAGCAGCTGATCTTGATTGCAGAACAGTGCGCCGAGGCTGTTCTTAGGCCTGAATCACCACCTAGGTTGGGGGCATCCAGACTCCCTCCCAGGGGTTCACACGCACAGATTGCTACCCCAGAGAGGTTCGCTGGGGAGGCAGAGCGTTGCAGGGGATTCCTGCTCCAGTGCTCACTGGCTATCGAACAACAGCCTTCTAGGTTTCCCACCGAGTGTTTTAAGGTAGCCTTTATGATTTCCTTACTAACTGGCAAATGCTCTGTGGGAGGCAGAAGCCAGCGAGTGTGCCACGGAACGGACCTTCTGTCAGGCAATCCGGCAGACCTTCTACAACCCCGTGGAGGGGCGTGAAACCAGCCCACACTCACTCTCTCTACGTCTAACTCGATGACATCCTTATTTATAGTTGGTCACTCAAGGAGCACATAGGCCATGTTCGTCGTGTCCTTCAGCTTCTCCTAGACAATCACCTTTATTTATGTCAAATTGGAGAAGTCAAATTTCCATACCTCAACGGTGTCCTTCCTAGGATTTATCATATCCCAAGGCACCCTGAGGATGGATCAGGCCAAGATCCAGGCAGTTACAGGTTGGCCACGTCCAACCTCACTCCGGGAGGTCCAGCGTTTCTTGGGCTTCGCGAATTTCTTCTGAAAATTTGTAAGGAAATTTGTAAGGCCCCCCTAAAAGCGCTGACCTGGAAAACCCCCGGCACATTTCAATGGCCACCAGTTGCCCAACGGGCATTTGATACCCTCCAGGACCGGTCCAGTCCTTCAGCTCCCTGGCCCGGAGGAGCCCTGTATAGTGGAGGTAGATGCCTCTGAAGTGGGGGTCAGAGCAGTGCTCTCCCAACGTGTTGGGACCCCTCCCAAACTTCACCCTGGTGCCTACTTTTCTCGTCGGCTAACTCCCGCCGAACGTAATTACCCAGTGGGGGATCGAGAACTGTTGGCAATGAAGTTGGCACTCGAGGAGTGGAGGCACTGGCTAGAGGAAGCCAAACACCCATTTCTAGTCTGGACAGACCACAAGAACCTGGCCTACGTTCACTAGGCAAAGCGTCTCAATGCCCGGCAAGCCCGCTGGTCAATTTTCTTTGAACGCTTTGCCTTTACATCGACTTATAGGCCAGGTTCCAAAAATGCCAAGCCAGATGCTCTCTCACAGCTATGGTCTCAGGGAGGGAGGGAGAGGGAGCCCAACCCTGACCCCGAACCCATTTTACCACAACCCTGTGTCGTGGCAGCCCTGACCTGGCCCATTGAGACAAAAGTAAAGGAAGCCCTCCAACGGAACCCAGGACCTGGGGGCAATCCACCAGGCCAGTTATTCGTCCTGCTGGAGCTACGCAGGAAAGTGCTATCGTGAGGGCATGCTTACCAATTTTCGGCCCATCCAGGGGTCACCAGAATCCTGGAGTTCTTACAACGCAGGTTTTGGTGGCCAGGTATGGAGGGGTCTGTCCGAGAGTACCCCTGGGATATTGCGACTTCTCCCAGTCCACTCGCGTCCTTGCTCACACATCGCCATAGATTTTGTAACGGGGTTGCTGCCGTCCAAGAACAATACTGTCATTCTGGTTTTTGTAGACAGGTTCTCCAAGGCAAGCAAGTTCGTGGCTTGCCCAAGTGGCCCAATGCCAAAGAGACAGCGGACCTCCTAGTCCAACACGTGGTCCGGGTCCATGGGATCCCTCGAGACATAGTCTCTGATCGGGGCTCTCAATTGGCCAGCCGGTTCTGGAAGGCATTCGGGCAATCCTTGGGGGCCACCGTAAGCCTGTCATCCGGGTTTCACCCGGAATCCAATGGTCAGACTGAAAGGCTCTACCAGGAGCCAGGCCGTATGCTTCGGTGCCTCACTACCAACCATCCTAGTTCTTGGGCAGAATTTTTAACTTAGGCTGAATATGCTCATAACACGCTGTGGCATTCAGCATTTGGCATGTCCCCATCCGAATGCCAATTTGGTTACCTCGCGCCCATGTTCCCTGAACAGGAGGCCGATGTAGTGGTACCCACAGCCCAACAGTATGTGCGTCGATGCCGCCGTACTTGGAGCAAGGCTTGGTGGGCCATCCTGAAGGCGAGTGTGAAAACCATGCGATGCAAGGCAGATCGCAAACGGCAGGTAGGACCCTCATACCGCCCAGGTCAGAGGGTCTGGTTATCCTCCCACGACATTTGTGTCAGACCTTAGCACCGCAGACTTTGCCACCTCCCCCACGTACTGTCGCAGGGGGCCCTGCATGCACAGTGCGAGGGTTGCTGGACTCCCGAAAGGTCCAGGGCTCCACCAAGTACTTAGATGACTGGGATGCTATGGCCAAGAGGAGCGATCCTGGGTCCCGGCCCGAAACATTCTAGACCCTGAACTCAGCTGAGAGTTTAGACGCAACTGGGCTGCTGGAATGGGGTCGTCGGGAGCCGTCCCTGGGGGGGGGGGGGTACTGTCACAGGCTGTGTCGCCACAGGTGGGCAACAGAGACGCATGCCGCCATCCCGCTGTGCCAGGAGTAAAACTGTAACTCCCAGGAAGCGCAGTGGCAATCGGGTCTGACGAGACCCAGCTCCCAGTGTCCTTATTTAAAGTGGCGTGTGGTGGCGCGTCGTCACCACGCCGTCACCTTTTTCACATGCAGTGTGTGGCCGGTGGATGAATTCCCATGTTGATTAAACATTGGGCCCTCAAATCATATTGTGTTTCCCACTGTCCTATGATATTGGTTGCCGGGGCATGCCCTGGGGCAATATCGCAATTACTTCCAATCTGTGTGTACTTTTATTATTATTGTGTCCAAATAATGCGTCCGGTCGAACGCCGCTCATCCGCGGAGGCGGCAGTGTGCTCCAGAGCACAGCGTTTGGTTTTGGGATTAGGGGATAATGGGAGAACTGTGTGCGGCACTCGGTGATGTCATACCATTTCATTTTCGTTTCGGGTTTTGCGCCGCGGTTGCGGAGGCAGTGTTTTGCAAACAGCTCTTAAGTTTGTTTATTTCTTTTGCGTTCACACGCATTGCGTGCCTCACTCTATCACTGAGTTATAGTTCACTTTATCTCCGTTGCCGTCGGGCTATACTGCTGCTCGCGCTCTCCTTTCACACCCAGGTGGCGCATTTGGTTGGCCCTGTGGCTCGTAAGTCGCAGTCCGCTGGTTCGAACGTCGTAGTCCGTTTTGTGCGGAACTCCCTGTGTGCCTCGGGATTAACGTTAAGTGACAATCGGTATATATATATATATATATATATATATATATATATATATATATATTTTTGTGTGTAGATATATATACATATATCCCATTTATAATGACACCTGTTGCTTTCGTCATTCCTTCCCCTGTATATTGGCTCCTACCATTCCCCCCATCGTAACAGAAAGTCCCCAAACATGCGTTCCATGAGACGTTGTAATGTGCCAGGTGCGTTGCATAACCCGAAAGGCATTCGAATAAACTCAAACAAGTCAAAGGGAGTGCAGAAAGCTGTCTTAAATTTGTCCTATTCAGCTACTGGGACCACTGGCTAAATCAAGTGTAGAAAACCATTTTGCTCCTGACAATGCATCCAAGGATTCTTCTATCCTAGGAATTGGATGTGAATCATGACGACTCTTCGAATTCAACAGCCTATAGTCTACACAAAGCCTGAGGGTCCCATCTTTCTTGGTCACCAACACGATAGGGGAAGCATAAGGACTACTGCTTTCTCTGATGATCTGGCTGGTTAGCAACTGTTGGATATGAGCCTTTACTGTATAAGGGAGGTACAGCCCAAGTCTCCATCCCCTTTGGAAAATATACTGCCATATTTGGAGAAAAGAGCAGCAGCCTGAGTAGCCTGTTGCTCAGTCAGTCCCTCAAAATCCAACACAAGCTGATCGTAAGAACGGTTGGATAAGGTAACATCTTGCGTGGAAATAAAAGCTAAACATTGTTCTCAAGAAGACTCCATGGAAACCTTTCCATTGTCGTGGCTGAAACTGCTTGTACTGTGCCTACTACAGGAGGAGGAAGCCACACATCAGAACGGCTGACATTTACTATGGGAACATACAGCAAACCCTTTCTTGCCGAAACCAGAGTAGGGGATAAAAGTCCCATCTTCAAAGCCCAATGGCTCCAACAAGAACTCCACTGAGTCTAACTGAGGGCATGTGGCAGGAACCATGGACATCGTACCAGCCTCAATACGAACAGGGAGTTGTACATAAATATGAACCTTGAAAGGTTTAGCAGCATTCAGGATAGCCTCTACTTTTTCACAGTGGCGTAGCGCATGCTGAACCGCCGAAACCGCCGACTGCACTGGCGGGGAAGAAAAGAGGTGAGGACCATGCTGTCTAAACAGGGTTCTGTAACAATCTCCCAGCACATTCATACCCAAAATGCCTGGCGTTTCTACTTTACGACCCTGAAGCACAACATCTTTAGCATCCTTAACTATTAAAATCCCTCTCCCCCGAATGCACTGTCCCAGGACTACTACGTCAAGCTCAAGACAACCTATATAAGAAATATCTAGCCCATTCGCTGCTTTAAGGCCCAACCATTTACAGTCTCTCTTTTGCAAGTGTATAAAATGTTCAACAATAAAACTTTCGGTTATTGTGGTAACTATGGACCCTGTATCAATCAAACATGGAACTGTTACCCCACCCATGTGCACACATAATACTGGACAATTTCCAACTAGCTGGTTGTACAAAGGACGGATAACAATAGAGCCAGAGACTTCCGGTCCCAGTGTGTGGCTCTAGTTTTCCGGCTGGTTGACTGAGTTGTTACGGGATACAAAGAGATTCTGACTATTGGTAGCTGGGTTATCAGTAGCCGCTCGACAATGACGAGCGATGTGTTCTTACTTAAGGCAAATTGGTGGGCCATCTGTTGTACGTCTAAAAAGACCATCTATAAATGTAGAACCTGAGGAATTAACATTAGGCGGACAAAAGCGTTTAACTAACGTATCAAGCTGGGCTTGCTGCCTTAAAACCTTTAACTCTGCCAATTCAGACATTTGGGCAATAGTAACCTCACATTGTGGCACAAACTGCACTTCATTACTACGTGGAAGAGCACGCTGACCTCGATCATGACCGGGCTGAACCTCCTCTCCAGCCTTACATCTAAAAGAGACAGATCCTCATTGCCCCGTACCAATCTTTTGAGCTCTCTACGTAAAGTGTGGTCTCTAACATTCTCACAAAACTGGTCCCTTAACACCTCACCAGAATTTAGAATAGCATCACCCTTACTCTGCTTTACTCTGTCAATAGAGTTCCATTAGAGCATGAGAAAATTCAAACAATGACTCATTCTCCCTTTGTTTACGAAAAAAAAATGCTGTTGCCAATACACATAGGATTTAGTACACCCATACATTTCCTTTAAAATGTGAAGAATTTAATTTGGGTTCTCTCTATTTGCTGCAGGCCGGTACTTTATTTCATTACGGGCCTCACCCTCTAAGTGATCATATAAAAACATAGCTTTATCTAAAACAATTATATGTCTAGATCTAATACAACTTTGTGCCTCCTCACCTCACTCCTTTACTGAAAGGGCTCCTGTAGCTGCCGAACCAGACAACTTTGGGCACTTCTTTTGTTTAGGCAATTAAAAAGCATGTTCCCGTCATACAGGTGGGGTTTCATCTCTAACATTGTCCCCAGTACATCCATATTGTGCCCCAGACAGTCTCTCATTTCTGTTCCAGTTGCTCCCGCAGCCTCTGCAACTCCACCTCCATGTCGATTCCTTGCTGATGGCGTCCTCTTTGTTGGAATGCCAGCTGCTGTTTTCTACCACAACAAATCACTCTGATACTGCTCAAATCTACTTATACTTTTATAAATTAAACTGACAGGTCCAAGCTCTAGGTTCATCCTGCCGACTACGACAGATTGTGGCGCCTCCTAGTCGATAAATACCAGACTATACCACCCCTTAATTATTTTATACTTAGAGCAAGGGGAACTTTAAAGAAAGTAGACAGAAATGTCACTGCAGTACCAAAATATAATCTTTATTAAATATATTGCACACTGTCAGTTTAATCGAGATTAAAAATAAAAAAACAAATAGTTAAGATATTAGAACTACCTGTATGCCCATGTTATGAGACTTAGGAATGACCACCAAATGACAATACCACACGTTAATAGTTTCTAAAATTTAGCCAATCACTGCACCACACTTAAAAATATTTCCAAATCACACTTTAAAGTGAGCACAACACTCAGAAAAATATGGCTGCCTAAATCTCAGTCTCAAATGTAGCCAAAACTAAATAGTACAAAATAAAAGTAATAAGTTAGGCCCAAGTACTACTTCTAAATAGTAGCTCAAATTAAAACGCACATTAACTAATACTAGCCTTGCAGGTAGTCTTACACGAGAATTAGAACTTTTAAAACCACGGATCACTTAAACACCCCTGAGCAGTGCATCTTTAACAAGACATCTTTAAGATTAGTTGTGGTAGAATTTCTAAAACAGAAAACAGAAAATAAAAATAAAACCAAATAAAATGGTAAAAAAAAACAGCAGCTGGCAACCACTGAAGCTGCGGCCCTTTATATAAACATTCATTCATTCATTATCTCCCGCTTATCCTCTATTAGGGTCGCGGTGGGGTTCCCCATGCCCATCCAGGGGAGAGCGTCTCGGGCGCTGGGCAGATAGACCCAGGAAAGGGCGCCAATCCATCGCTGGGCACACACTCACTCACACAGACACACTCTAAATGGGGCAATTTTGAGAATTCAATTAACTTGATCCATGTTTTTGGACTGTGGGAGGAAACCGGAGAACCCGGAGGAAACCCACGCAGACACGGGGAGAACATGGAAACTCCACCCAGATGGGGATTCGAACCGGGAATCCCTAGCACTGAGAGGCGAGTGTGCTAACCACTAAGCCACCGTGCCGCCCTTTAAATAAACATAAAACAAAAATAAACATTACATTCATTCCATGCAACACAAATAAATTAATTTAACATTCATAATAATGATATAAAGGGAAAACATACCACATTCATCAGGGTTGACCAACTTCACTCATGGTCAGGATAGCAGCTTATTGAAAAACACTGATGATATATAGAATATGATTAAAGCCACATAAAACCTCTTATTTAGGGAAAGCTGAAACAGTATAAAAGCTAACCGCTAAGCCAGCCAAAATATGGTTTAAAATATCGTATTATAAGTGTTTTAACAAATGCACAGCAGCTAACCGTACCTGGTGATAGCCCACTCGGTATATCAGGAGAAATAGGAATCGGTGCGGTGTGTACCCAACAAACTATAAAACAAACAGAGGAAAGTTACTCTGTACGCTTAAGAAGATGTGACTAAAACCCAAATATGCTTACTAAATAATCAGCCTACCTCCGATTCTATTTATCAGACACACACACGGGCTGCTACATGCAACCTATGACTACTCTGCCCTGAACACTCCTACACTCGCGTCCCCACACTTAAAACTCACTGCTACAGACGTGCTTCCTGTAGATGCCGCCACCTGCATTAGCTTTAGCCACCATGCTCTCCCCAAGACCCCACAGATGTCCATATTTATGCCTACCTGAAAGACCTGCAGCTGACTCGCCAATACCGGCGCTGCCCCTACTCTGTGACGTCATCCCTCACATGCACACCAAAACAAAGCGTGCATACTTCAATTATGCTGGCTACATATATGTAATATTCATTCATTCATTATCTTCCGCTTTATCCTATATTAGGGTCGTGGTGGGGTTCCCCATGCCCATCCAGGGGAGAACTTTTCGGGCGCTGGGCAGATACACCCAGGACAGGGCGTCAATCCAT
Source organism: Corydoras maculifer (assembly GCA_019802435.1). Taxonomy (NCBI): domain Eukaryota; kingdom Metazoa; phylum Chordata; class Actinopteri; order Siluriformes; family Callichthyidae; genus Corydoras; species Corydoras maculifer. Next base: position 422,123 of record JAFMOD010000249.1, read on the forward strand.
CGCTGGGCACACACTCACTCACACAGATACGCACACATACACATTCTATTTGGGGCAATTTGGAAAACTCAATTGACTTCATCCATGTTTTTGGGCTGTGGGAGGAAACCGGAGAACCCGGAGGAAACCCACGCAGACATGGGGAGAACATGGAAACTCCACCCAGATGGGGATTCGAATCAGGAATCCCTAGTGATGAGAGGCGAACGTACTAACCACTAAGGGCATATAAAGCCACCGTGCTGCCCTTATATGTAATATGTAATTTTTTAATTTATTGGTTCTGAGCTGGGCGGCACGGTGGCCTAGTGGTTAGCACATTCGCCTCTCAGCGCTAGGGATTCCCGGTTCGAATCCCCATCTGGGTGGAGTTTCCATGTTCTCCCCGTGTCTGCGTGGGTTTCCTCCGGGTTCTCCGGTTTCCTCCCACAGTCCAAAAACATGGATCAAGTTAATTGAATTCTCAAAAAAAATTGCCCTGTTTAGAGTGTGTCTGTGTGAGTGAGTGTGTGCCCAGTGATGGATTGGCGCCCTGTCCTGGGTCTATCAGCCCAGCGCCCGAGACGTTCTCCCCTGGATGGGCATGGGGAACCCCACCGCGACCCTAATAGAGGATAAGCGGGAGATAATGAATGAAATAAATGAATGGTTCTGAGCTGGAAAAGTTTGATTCGGAGCCTTTTCGTTTTTGTTGTTTGGTTCTCGCAAGAATGTTCTTGTTTATTTAAGTTAGGATGCAGTATTACGTAGAGATTATTCACTTCAGTGGATGGTTACACTCATCATTTTCATCCATCCATTATCTTCCGCTTTATCCTATATTAGAGTCGCGAGGGGGTTCCCCATGCCCATCCAGGGGAGAATGTTTCAGGCGCTGGGCAGATACACCCAGGACAGGGTGCCAATCTATCGCTGGGCACACACTCACTCACACAGACTTGCACACATACATACATATACTATACATACACTATATTGACTTGATCCATGTTTTTGCACTGTGGAAGGAAACCGGAGAACCCGGAGGAAACCCACGCGGACACGAGGAGAACATGGGAACTCCACCCAGATAGGGATTTAAACCGAGAATCCCTAGCGCTGAGAGGTGAACGTGCTAACCACCAAGCCACCGTGCCCAAACATCATTTCACTTAATCAAATATTTTTTAAAATACCCTTGTGCATTGATACAAATGTGATGAGCTCAGGGATGTGTGTTATTTTAAGTAATGTCACGGCTGGACAAATGGCTTAGCCAATCAGATTTAAGGAATGGAAATACCTGTTCTATGAAAGTCTTTACACAAGCAGTGTGATTTTGTACATGCTCCCACATGGCCATATTAATTTAAACCTTAAAATAAAAAAGTGAAACGGATTTTAGTTTGTGTTTCTCCTTCCAAGCTCAAACTCATGAAGATGCATTACTCTCACACACTGCAAATAAGATATGCACACACTGAATAATCGGATGGCAACATGTTTGCAAGCCCCGTTTGCTTTCGTACATGCGGCTGACTTCTTGTGAACCGCTCATTCTGGCTGCATGTTAACATCAGCTGTTATTGGCTGCAGTCTAACATGAAGTGCCCGTGACCTCTGGGGTGCATGAACAGACCTCCTCTACATGTTACAGCCTCTCATTTACAGACTCTGTCATGCTGATGAGTATCCTGAATGAAGCTTGGCTGCTGCTGATAAAGGAATGTATTATTAATAAGAAAGTCGATCGGTGAGCAAAATCTTCATGCACCACTGAAACATATCTAATATGTAGAATGTAATCATGTGCCACATATTCAGGTCTAAGCAGGAGCTATAGTGGGGTCGGAACGTAGACAGAATTGGCCCACACACATTTATCACTATAATCTAAAACGGGAGTGTGAGGCCACGGTCAGACGAAACAAAGTCAAGAACATTAAAAGGGATGATGAGAAAACTGGTCACAAAGACCGACATCAACACACACACACAGACACACACACACATACAAACAATGCATATAGTTTATCCCATATCATTAGAACCTGTTGGATATTTTATAAGGCCAACCACTAAAAACACCTTTCTTATATCCAAAACAGCCCTGATCCGAGACATGGACTCTGACCTGAAGGTGTAATGTGGTATCTTACACCAAGATGTTAGCAGAGAGGGATCTGCCGTTTTTAAAATGCTCTGTTCAAGTCTTCTAACCATCACAATGTTGTTCCTGCACAAACTCACTCACATCCTTACAACATTTTTCTGCTTTTAACGTCAACTTTAAGGAAAAAATGTTTGCTTGCTGCCTAATACTGTATATCCATCCACTAACAGGTGGAGGTTTGAAGGGAAAATCAGTGTTACTTACTTCACCTGTAAGTGGTCATGATGTTATGACTGGTCAGTGTATAAGTACCGTTTAGGTAAATGTGTGTTTTAGGAATTGGACTGACCTTCACAATTCTCTGGGGAGGACAAAACGAAATCAGTTATGACACTTTTTAACAGGTGCCTAGGGCACCTGTTCCCTATTTTAGGTTAATTGGTTTGTTTTATCTTTCACCATTTAGTTAATTAACCTTCTTTATTCATTGCTTTGGTTTGTGTACATGTTCAGGTGGTTTTTGTATTTCAGGGGTGCTAAATACGTCAACCGGTCGATCGTGATGGGGTGTCAGGTCGATCGCAATGGAGTTTTTAAAAAAAGTTCACGTATTAGCGCTTTTTTTTTACAGCACAGTATCAGAAGCACTTGACTTTGATCCATGTTTTTGGACTGTGGGAGGAAACCGGAGAACCCGGAGAAAACCCACGCGGACACGGGGAGAACATGGAAACTCCACCCAGATTGTGATTTGAACCGAGAATCCCTAGTGCTGAGAGGCAAATATGCTAACCACTAAGCCACCGTGCCACCCACAACACCAACTCAAACCCCACAAAGTGCCTTGCGATTCAAACCCTCTTTATGCGGTTGCGTGCTGCTACCGTAGAGGCACACAAAATGAAACGATGACGTGACGTACTGAATACGAAGTCCCATGATTTTTTACGGCCAATACACACCTCGAACTTCATTTGAGACGCTCCTTTTTGTTCGACACAGGCTTCAAAGCCTCGCTTTAAATGTCACTTGGTGGGCACCACAAGCCAACAACTCGCGGACACAAGGGAGGGTGCCGCGAGTATGTTGGTTTGCGGTGCCCGCATTGCCACCACCGTAATCACGGTGCTGAGGGTGTCTACAGCTTTTGTATGCAGGATGGCGATCCCGACACGGAGGTAGGGGGGAATGAGCAGGTGTCTGTACGCATCGTAGTGGCTGGTCTCTAGGGGTGCGTATCTCTCAGTGTTTTGCGATTCGATTCAAATCTGATTTTTGAGGTCACGATTCGATTCAGAATCGATTTTCAATCGATTTCAGTTCAAATGGTCTCTAAATTTTGTTTTTGTAGAATTGTAGAATCCAATGTGTGCCCAAACACTGACTTTTAACGGCAATGGGGCGGGTCGAATCGCGCCCTCCCCCAGCTCCATGCTAGCGGACTCCATTCAAACAACGGAAGTTGGCTAACAAGTTTGATGTAAGGTGGCCGAGCGGATACGATGCAGTACGCTCATGAGTTTGAGCGAAAAAAATAAAATTTGAACGCCTTTTAAAATTGATTTTTGGGAATTTTAAATCAATTCAGAATCGCCAGGACTAGGAATCGCGATCCTTTGAAGAATCGATTTTCAGCACCCCTACTGGTCTCGCAGATGGCGCTCATCCCACCAACATACCTGTGCATGCTGAACCCACCAGCATGCCAGAGTGCGCAACCCACAACAGCCTGCCAAGCATGCCATCCAAGCCAGTATATCTGAGCGCACCAGCAACACCCGCATGCCAGAGGACACCAGCCACACCAGCCTGCCAGAGCACGCCATCCTTTCAGAGCATGCCAGCCTGCCTGAGCATGCCGTTCACGCTACGGACCCAAGGTCCCTCCAGCGCGCATATCCGCCGAGGTCCAATTGCACGTCACCGAGCCCGCCAGAGGGTGTCCGCCACATCTCATCTGCAGAGGGCGTCCGACATGCTTGGACCGCATCATTGAGTGCACCAGAGGGCGTCTGCCCCACCTCGTCCACAGAGGGTGTCCGCCTCATCACGCAGGGCGTCCACCACTTCTTGTCTGCAGAGGGCATCCGCCATGCCTCGACCGCATCATCAAGCACACTAGAGGGCGTCTGCATCATCACGCAGCCAGAGGACGTCCGCCTCATCTCGACCGCATCATCAAGCCCAACAGAGGGCGTCTGCCCCGCCTCGTCCGCAGAGGACGTCCACCTTGCCACGCAGCCAGAGGGCGTCCGCCAAGCCTCGTCCGCAAATGGCGTCCACCACGCCTCATCCGCAGAGGGTGTCCGCCACACCACGTTGCATCAGTGAGTCCAGCAGAGGCCATCTGCCTTGTCACGCCATTAATTAGCTTCTTCCGTTTTTCACCATTTATTTAATAAACCATCTTTTTTCATTGGTTTGGTTTGTGCACGTGGTTTGTATATTTAGTTCCGGCGTTCCCCCTCCTCCGTGCATGTCGTCACCTTAATGTCACCTTGTGTTTTATATGCCTCTTTGTTTGGTGCCCCTACACCTTTAAATAATTCCTTGTTGCATTTAGGTGCTTCGGTTCCGCGCTTTATATTTGCAGCCATTCTGTTAGAAGTAAGCAAGTGTGACACACTTAAATCTTCACTTATACTGTAGAGAAGAACATAGTGTCTGACCCATATGATGTTCTTTACTCAGAGCAGGTCCAGCTATTTTCATTTTGTCCTCTTCTTCTATCAACCACAGTTCTGCAGAACTGCTGTGTAAGGCATTTTGTATTAATTGGCGTATCATTCTAAATAAATGATAAACTATTTATGAAAAAAAGTAAATATAAAAAAATTTAAAAGATCAGCATTTTGGTATTTCCCCATGCCCTTTCAAGGGAGGAGAACATTTTAAGCGCTAAGCAATTGACAATACACCAATCCCTCACCGGGTTCACACCCATTCACATTGACACACACACACACACACACACACACACACACACACACACACACACAAACAATTTTGATATGGAGCAAGTTAAAGCAGTCAATTTACCTTGCACCCATGTTTTTGGCCTGTGGGAGGAAACTGGAAAACCCGTATCCACAGCGCTGAGAGGCGAACGTGCTAACCATTTGTGCAATGTGTAATTTACTAAAAAAGTAATTAGGTTATGTTACTAGTTCAACAGTCATTATATTACTTGACTAATAGCTATATATAAATATATTTCTTTAGGAGAAGTGTAACTCATACATTAATTTTAAAATGTATTTTAAATCACATTCATGCATCAATAGCTTCACCTGCACTAAAACTCGTCCTTGAGAAGAATCTTTTAAAAAGGATAAATAATGAAGAGTAGATTAATTTTACATCTCTGCAAATCCCCCAGCAATGTACTGATGGCATTTAACATTAAGTTGTAGCAGGTGGAAAAAGGAACAAGATCTAGAATAAAAAGCTTTTTTTAAACAATAAATATGGCTTCTGAAAATAAATTAAATTGCAAGTCAGATGTGAATGAATCAGTGGATGTAGCATTGGATATCATGTTTTTCATTCACATCTGCATTTCTACACCTGTGGGTCATGATAAAAACTTTATTTATGTTATAGTGTAGAACTCGTTTACTGCACTGTATTGATAAACCTCACCAGGTGCTTCACCCGCATTGTGATGCCAGTTATATTTTCATTTACACTGCTGGAATTATCTTCCGCGTATCTTTACTGAGACATCTTCATGAAACAACTCAAGACCTTTCAGAAGCATTATGAAATCTAGTTGTACTAAACTACAGAGTAGCTGCTTCCTCTTTAACTACAGAGTTGTGGATAAAAGCATCTGCTAAATGACTAAAGGCTCTACCTTACACTGCATCGCAATGCTCATCTTATACCCTGCCAATGCTGCTTGTGAATGTATCTATCTCAACGACTGTGGCCATCTTGAAATGAGATGTGTTCAGGTACATTTTTGGCACAATGTTATTTTGGAAACAGAAAAACCAGGTGTGTAACTGGCTAAAAACAGTCAGATGTCATGATAAAACTTTATTTTAAAACGCTTAAAAAAATGTTTGTAAAATTTGTAAACTTTAAAAAATCTTTTTATTTTACTTTATATTTTATTTATCCGATTTCCTTTTATTTTATGTTGCGACTTTCCTCTTGATAATAAAAGGTTATCTTATCTTATTTACGTTATAGAGTTGTAGTGATTAACCTCATCTGGTGCTTTAACCTTACCATCAGTTCTCGCTTTATATCCACAGCTGGAATGATCTTCTGTAAATCCATACGTAATACTGAGACATGACACATCTTTAAGAAACAACTCAAGACAGACCTTTTTCAGAAGCATGTGCTATATAAAAAAAAAACTGAGAAATCTAGATTGATTATTAATCAGTATTGATAATACTACAGTGTAGCTGCATCCTCCTTAACTACATGGTTTATGAATGAAAGCATCTGCTAGATAACTAAAGGCTTTATCATACACCCTAACCAAGGTGCGTCGTGATGCTCATTGCTATCTTACATCTTGCCAACAGTCTATTTTCACACCTTCTGCCTATGTAAAGCTGATTGTAAATATATCTACTGAAATGTGTTCAGGTACATTTCTGGCATACTGCTGTCTTGGAGACGGAAAACACAGGTGCACAACTGACTGAAAACAGTGACATATCATTATGAAACTTAATTAAAAAAAAAAAATATATATATATATATATATATATATATATATATATATATTTATTTATTTATTTATTTATTTTTTTTAATTTAAGTTAAAAACTCTTTTTTATCTTTATGTTTTAATTATTTTATATCAATGTTTTTTTTTTTTTCAACCTCATTGTGGTGCCAGTTCTCGCTCCATATCCACCGCTTGAATGATCTTCCAGGAATCTATAAAGAATACTGAGACATTCAGCTCTTCAAGAAACAATTCAAGACACATCTCTATCAGAAGCATGTGCTATAATTGTAAATACATCTACCCTAACACACCCCATTTCAAGACGGTCACACCCATTAGGGTAGATATATTTACAATTATAGCACATCTCTATCAGAAGCATGTGCTATAATTGTAAATATATCTACCCTAATGGGTGTGACCGTCTTGAAATGGGGTGTGTTAGGGCGTAGTAGCTCAGTGGTTAGGGCGTTGGGCTGTCAATCTGAAGGTTGTGGGTTCAAATCCCAGATCCACTGAAGTTACCAATGTGGGTCCTTGAGCAAGAACCTTAACCCTCATTGCTCCAGGGATGTTGTGATTAACCCTGTGCTCACTTTGTAAGTGGCTTTGGATAAAAGCCTCTGCTAAATGACCAAATGTAAATGTAAATGCACAGTTCTGGCGCTTTGCTATCTTGGCTGACAGAAAACACAGGTGCACCAGTAACTGAAAAAAAGTCAGATGTTTATTATTATCTTGGCATGAATCATCAACACAGTCTAACGCCACTGAACACTATTATGTATCACTGCATTTGTACAGAGAATGCATATACATAGTCTACATTGTACTGTACTGTATGCTCTCCATTCACAGTAAAAAAAAGAGAAACTTATGACTATGATTAATTAAGAATTTTGTATTATTCCACACAAGGTGTACTTTTCCGTCCTTACTATAGCAAAGACACACCAACATGCCTTAAATCAAGCTAATGTAAATGTGATGTAAATTTGATGCCAGGTGATCAGCGAATCAGAGACACTGATTTTGTTTGTCAATTTTGCATGTTTTGTCCTGTGGTACTGTAACACCACCAAGTTTCAAAATTAATACATTTGATCATTAAATTCAACGTTAGACCCTAACAGCAAGTCATTCAGATTTATATGCACTATGGAATTTGGATGTAGATCCAATGTTATTTCTGATGACCATGAACCATGAATGTGAACCACAGTGAGACTTTGAAGACCAAGTGTAGCTCTTAATAAGTGCGTTTTCTGTCAGTGGACTCCAGAGACAAGCTGCTGTGTTTAACTCTGATATCTTCCATCGTTTAGAGGCACATGGCTACACTATACACCTCTCAAGGCAATTGAGAGTGAAGAGTAATTACAAGGCTTTTTGAAAGTATACATGACCTTTAGCGACCCAGTTCTGCGTGTTCTCGCACAGCGTTCATGACTTCCTGACCTGCTTTGTGTTCTCCGAGTCTGTTGAGAATTTGTACTATGTGAAGAAAGTGTCATGACCTGACCTGTCTCCTCGCAGCTCCATTACTCATCTCCACGCGAACCCTGAAACAAGAAAACGAATCTCAGTGGAGATCAGACTGAACCTGAGCAATGGAGCTCTGCTCTGGGTTTAAAATTGCTTCCCACTCCCTACTGCCCTACAGCAGGGCTTTTGCGGTGTATTAGTACACAACAGGTGAGAAGAGGCTGTGTTCATTCAGTTTCACTGGTTTGTTGTGTATTTTTTAGAAAATGTACAGAGTTAATACTGAAATTTTTTACTTCTGAAACTTATAAACATATATAAAGAATTGCATCATATTTTTTATAATGTAATAACAACAGGCAGCACAAGTTTGAAGATAGACACTGAAAAACAGTGCATAACAGACAACTTTGATCTTAATATATTCATGTCATAATCAATATGTGACGGTCTAACGACCGGAGCATGGTGGATCCGCTACTCGGAATAAACAGTCTGTAGGCACAGTCAACAGGGATTATTAGCCACAAATGACTGGGGAACCGAGCGTGGTGGTATTGCACGCTGGCGGAGAACACGGAAGCGCCGAGATGGTGGCGTGACGTCGCAGCATAGACAGTCGTTGACGTCAACAGGGCCGTGTTCCAAACCGCAGATTCCACCAGGACAAAGTGTGACTAGGAGCGGGTATAGCGGCAGGAAGCCAGGGGGTGGGGTTGAGCGGGGAGTGGATGACCGGCTTGATGTGGGATACGTGGAAGGTAGGGTGTATACGTATATGACGGGGCAAGCGGAGACGGATGGCTGCTGGGTTTATGACTCTGGTGATGGGGAAAGGTCCGATGAAGCGAGGGGCAAGTTTGCAGGATTCCGTTTTCAGAGGGATATTGCGGGTGGACAGCCAGACCAACTGTCCTTGTAGGCAGGGGCTTGGCGGCGACGGCGGTTGGCGGATGACATGGACGTGGCCTGGGCCTGGCGAAGCGGAAAACGCATGTTCTTCCACACCCGGAGACAACGGCGGATGTTCTGGCTGACCAAGGGGACTGAAATCTCGCTCGGTGGTTGGTAGCCCAGGGCGACCTCAAATGGCGACCTGCTGGTAGCGGAGCTGCGTGCCGCGTTGATGGCGTACTCAACCCAGGGGAGATGTTCACTCCAGCGTTCTGGCTGCTGGGCAGACACGAAACGCAGGGTAGGTCTGCCTGGCCATTCGACTGTGGGTGACCACCAGAGGTTAGAGACAGAGACGTATTAAAGTAATTGAAGAAGGCTCTCCATACCTGGGAGATGAACTGTGGACCTCGATCCGACCCGATGTCTACCGGGATGTCGAAAACCCTGAAGACGTGCTCGAAGACCAGTTTGGCGGAAGTAAGGGCCGATGGTAGTCTGGGAAGGGCCACGAGGCACACAGACTTCGAGAACCTGTCTACGATGGTGATGATGATGGTGTTGCCCTTAGAGTTGGGCAGCCCGGTAACGAAGTCGAGGGTGATGTGGGACCAAGGCCATCCAGGTATGGAGAGCGGCAGGAGGAGTCTAGAGGGGGACTGATGGGAGGCTATATTTCAGGCACATACAGAACAGGCATTGATGAATTATCAAATGTCTGAAGATAGAGAGGGCCACCAAAAACACTGTCTTACAATGTCCTCAGTGCGAGACAGCCTGGGGTGGCAAGCCCTGCGAGATTCGTGAGCCCACTTGAGAACGGTGGGGCGGGCGGCAGAGGGAACGAATGTGTGGTCCGGTAGGCCTTGTCCGGGGTCCGGGTCCTTGAGGAGTTCCCTTTCGATGGTTCTCTGGACCTCCCAGGAGACACCTGCACACAACTGGAGGGTAGAACGGTGTCATTAGTCAAAGTCTCTCTTCCAGAGAGAAGAGCGGGGACAAGGTATCAGGCTTGGCATTACAAGAACCGGGTCTGTAATTAATTATGAAATTATATCGCCCAAAGAAGAGAGCCCACTGTGCCTGACGAGAGTTCAGTCTCTTAGCCGTCTGTATGTATGCCAGGTTCTAGTGGTCAGTCCACACAATAAATGGTTGTTCAGCCCCCTCCAGCCAGTGACGCCACTCCCCCAGGGCCAGTTTGACCGCTAGAAGTTCCCGGTTGCCTACATCATAGTTCCTCTCAGTGGAGAAGAACTTCCTTGAGAAGAAGGCACTAGGATGAAGGCGGCCCTCGTCGGTTTGTTGGGAGAGCATGGCTCCTGCTCCCGTGCTAGAGGTGTCGACTTCTACAATGAATTGTTTAGATGGGTCCGGTTGAACTAGGATGGGGGCTGACGTGAACAGGGACTTGAGTAGGTCCATGGCTTCTTGGGCCTCCGCCGTCCACTGAAAAGGCACCTTGGTAGAAGTGAGAGCAGTCAGGGGAGTGGGGATAGTGCTGTAGTTACGAATGAATGGTCGATAAAAATGAGCAAATCCAAGGAACCTTTGCAGTTCAGTCCTGGATGTGGGGGACGGCCACAGATGGCCCAGATCTTTTCGGAATCGGGCTTGATAGCCCCCGGAGAAACCACAAACCCCAGGAAGGCTACGGTCTGCTGATGAAAACTGCGCTTTTCTGCCTTAACAAAGAGACGGTTCTGCAATAGGCGATTCAGGACCTGACGTACATGTTGCACATGCTCCTTAAGGTTACGCGAGAATATCAGAATATCGTCTAAATAGACGAAGACAAAACAGTCTAGGAAGTCCCTGAGCTAACGTCATTAACTAACGCCTGAAATACCGCGGGGACGTTTCTGAGGCCAAAGGGAACCACACGGTATTCGTAGTGGCCACTTAAATGCCATCTTTCACTCATCCCCTTTATGGATGCGGACCAGATGGTATGTGTTACGCAGGTCTAGCTTGGAAAACACTGTGGCCCCCTGCAGTGACTCAAATACGGAGGATGTTAGTGGCAGAGGGAATTTTAGGGGACTGTGATGTTATTCAGACGCTTATAGTCAATGCAGGGTCATAGGATGCCGTCTTCTTTGGCTACAAAGGTGGAAGGTTGGATCAAACCTGTGGCAAGACACTCGGAAATGTATTTCTCCATTGCCTCTCTCTCTCTCAGGGCTAGATAAGGGGTAAAGCCGGCTGGATGGGAGGGGAGCCCCAGGTAAGAGGTCTATGGCACAGTCGAAAGACCTATGAGGGGGAAGTGGGCGGGCCTTGTCCTTGCAAAATACCTCCCCAGGTCATGATATACATCAGGAATCAAGGAGAGATCAATAGTGGTATGGTGTTCGCCGTCAGGCACAGTACTGGGGGTACCGCTGCACGAAGGCAGGAGGAGTGGTAGGGAACCCCCTATGTGAGAACCCTGGCATGAACCCAATCAAGATGGGGATTGTGTGCTCTCAACCAGGGAAACACTAAGATGACTGGTGTACCCGAGGACTGAAACACGGTGAAACTTATGTCCTCCCGATAGTTGCCGTCTATGAGCAGACTGACAGGCTGGGTGCAATGGGTGATGGGGGAGAGACGCTGGCCATCTAAGGCAACCGGGTGGAAAGGGGAGGACAATGGAGAAGGTGGTATGCCTGTATTAAATGCGAAGTCAATAAGATTCTCCTTTGCTCCAGAATATATGAGGACATTGACAGGCAGGCTACACTCAGGCAACAAGGACCCCAAACTTCACTGTCGGGACCCCCCCCTCCTTGGGGCGAACCGGACATCCCTTTACCAGGTGATTCGCATCACCGCAGTAGAAGCACAGGCCCTGGTCTCTACGGGCAACACATTCTTCACAAGATAAGGCCGCCTGCCCTAACTGCATCAGTTCAGACTCGGCGGGTTGTTTGAGGGGAAGAACAGTGGGACAGTGGAAACCCTAGCCGAGGTAGGGGTGCGTGCGGAGTCTCGGGATAACCGTTTGCGGCGTCGCTCATTAATGTGACCGTCTAGACGGATGGCGAGGTCGATCAAATCTTGGAGCGTCTTGGGTCTGTCACGGGTAGCTAGCTCGTCACAGGTAGCTAGCTCGTCACAGGAAGCTAGCTCGTCACGGGTTGCTAGCTCGTCCCGGACGCGATCGTTGAGCGCATGTCTGAATGCCCCGTGCAACGAACGCTCGCACCAACCTGACTCCGTGGCTAGAGTTTGAAATTCCACCACAAAATCTGCTACCAAGCGCGCACCCTGACGAACCCCATAATCCAGTCGATCTAATACAGAAGCGCTCTAGAAACTAGGTATACGTAATAGGGAGCGGGGAGGCGCCCCCCCTTGTTTGCTTCCGCCCACTTCAGCACACGGCTGCCCGATTATAAATGATATTTTGTGCGCGTCGGTGGAGAAGCATGAAGGGCGAATACCGAAATACAACTCGCATTGAAATAAAAATCCTCTACACTTCTGCAGGTCCAAGTTGTACGGGTCCGGATGCACCGCAGCTCCGTCAGGACGCATAGACGGCACGGTAGACGGGTTCGGTACCTGATTGGCATAGTGCAAACTCGGGAATGTGCTGGCAGGTTCCAGAGCAGGGGTTATACACTGTGTTCCAAATTCATTCATTCATTATCTCCTGCTTTGTCCTCTATTAGGGTCGCGGTGGGGTTCCCCATGCCCATCCAGGGGAGAACGTCTCGGGCGCTGGGCAGATAGACCCAGGACAGGGTGCCAATCCATCGCTGGGCACACACTCACTCACATAGACACACTGTGTATGGGGCAATTTTTGAGAATTCAATTGACTTGATCCATGTTTTTGGACTGTTGGAGGAAACCGGAGAACCCGGAGGAAACCCACGCAGACACGGGGAGAACATGGAAACTTGACCCAGATGGGGATTCACACCGGGAATCCCTAGCACTGAGAGGCGACCGTGCTAACCACTAAGCCTGTGTGTTCCAAATTATTATGCCAATGATATTTTCTCAGATTTTCCAAAATTACCTATATGAATTGCAGTCATTGTAATTTTCCAGTCATCAACTATTAGAGTACAATTGAAAGGGTTTTTTGAACAAACTGCCAATGATAACAGTATATTTAAAAAAAAAAATAAAACACTCAAAATGCATGTTCTAAATTATTATGCACAGCAGTTTTCAACATTTTCATTTTTATAAATAACAAAAAAATGGTCATTTGTGAAATATACTGTTATCATTGGCAGTTTGTTCAAAAAACCCTTTCAATTGTACTCTCATAGTTAATGACTGTAAAATTACAATGACTGCAATTTATATAGGTAATTTTGGAAAATCTGAGAAAATATTATTAGCATAATAATTTGGAACACTGTGTAATACAGTGATATTTAATAGCATTTAGTTCTATTCAGCTTTCAGTGGTGTTGGATAGGCAACTGTGTTGCTGATTCCCCACCAAAATAGGAATGAACGTTTTGACTGTTGACATTTGTCTTTTTAAGACAGATGTCTGTCATTTGGAGACCACCACGCCCATTGGGGTAGATATATTTACAAGAAATGTTGCTTTTATAAACAATTAAGGTAAGATTTTCCCCTAAGAATGATATTGCTACCTGACGCTGAGTCTGTCAGTGTTGAATTGTGTATATATACAATGCAGTTCTTAGTCTACCTTTTACTATGCATGTTAATAATTAGGAGAAGTGATTTTGGACTTTTCACCAATTTAAAATTGTAAATAAATTATAAAGGCAACGGCATTGATTTGGATTCGGAGCTGCAATCGTAATGTTTGGCAGCGAAACAAAATTCTCTGTCATTACTTTTTTCTCACAACTTCTGAAAATTGTCCTGGTTTGAATTTAGTGAAGTGAAACAGACAGACTCTGAGCAGCCACGATAACGAGAGTAAACACACTGTCAGCAAAATGACGTGTCATGTTTTCAGCCATGTTACAGTAAATCTTATAAAAATCAGGATTATTAATGCTGCAGTAATTTTTGATCTTCTGTGTGTGTACGTGTGTGTGTGTGTTTGTGTCTGTGTGTGTGTGTGTGTCTGATAAAAGTCTTGACACGGCCTAATAGAAATTGATGGAGCAGAAGTGGGTCTCTGATAAAACATCTCTTGCTTATTTTATAAGGCCGTCTGGCTTAAAAAATATATTAGGGTCCGATTTCTCAGCATCTATCATCAAAAATGCTTTTACAAGTCGGTGCGTTGCCCATTTTCAATAACGAGAGCATCCACGCATGACGCTTTGGCAGCTAGTCGAGGTTTTAAGCCGAGCGTATCCTGAAGGACAGCAATCAGGGAGTTCAGACAAGGGTTGGCATCAGCAGATTGGTATCCAATGTTCATACCACACTGTGTACAAAAGCGTGCACCATTAGCAATGATGAGGCGTCAAAACAGCCATGTAGAGGAGAGTTTTTCGACAGTCTTAACAAACATGTTTAAAATGTGAAAAGAAAAAAATGACCCCCCCAAGCCATGTTTTGGTTAAATGTTTAAAAAATGTGTGATAAGTGTCAACTCCCAACTGTCATCATCTAACATACACTGCATGAATAAATATACATCACACACACACAAGGTTATGTTATAAGCCTTGTTGATACAAATAAAAAAAATGTGCTGGTACAATACATGGACATCTCGGAACCAACCATGTGAGTCAGTACCATTAGAGGTGAATAAAAGTTAAAAATGTTTATTTCACAAGATCTGACAAATATATTTAAATTAATAAGTATTAACCTATGGTCCGCACGGTGGCTTAGTGGTTAGCCTGTTCACCTATTAACATTGGAGATCCAAGTTCGAATCTCAATCTGGGTGGAGGTTCCATGTTCTTCCTGTGTCCGCTTGGGTTTTCTCCAGGTTCTCCGGTTACCTCCCACAGTCCAAAAACATAGATTCAAAGTAAATTCAATGATCTGAATTGCCCCATAGTGTGTGTGTGGGGGGGGGGGGTGAGCGTGCCCAGTGATAGGTCGGTGCCCTGTCCTGTGTGTATCTGCCCAGCGCCCGAAACGTTGTTCCCTGGATGGGCATGGGGAACACCCCTGCAACCCTAGTAGAGGATTAAGTGAAAGATAATGAATGAATGATCCCATGACATATGCACATCTTAAGATGTGCACGCATAGTGCCAGGCAATACCTCAAACGTACATGTGACTATTAAAAGTGAAATATTCAGCAGAGGGTGCTACTTTTATTATTGAACCACTGTAGTGTTGTTTACCTCAGAGAGTGTGTGCTCCTACAGCAAACAAATAAAAGAAGCAAAATGCACCAAGAATGCTTACCGATCCATTCGTAAGTTGCTGACCCATCCATACTGACACCAGGGGGAGCTCTAGGCCTCCACAGACACTCAACTATAACGGCACCAGTGGAAACAGGATATACGTGACTCAAGCCCAGGGAGTGAGCATGGCCCTCAGGCTCCATCGTGGCTGGCAGTTTTGCTGTTGGCTTACTGCTTTTGGCCACCATTAGTAGGACAATGCCCTGCCCTGGATGGATAGTGGACTGGTGGTACACATACCCGTCTCCTCCCCTTGTTGGGGGGGGATTTGTTGGGGGTCCCAATGCCCATCCCAGAGGGAATGTATCAGGTGCTGGGCTGATACACAGGGAGAACATGGAAACTCTACCACAACTGGAACCTAGATTACCAGCACATAGGAGCAAATGCCAACTACCACCTTATTAATTAATTGATTAGATTGCTTAAATCTGTTCATTACTGAGCCTTTCTGATCTGTTTATTATTGATCCTTTACTCCCCCCCCCCATTTACCTGTTCCATTTCCTGTTCACCATATCCTTAGTATTAAAACCTGCACACACCTTTAAACTCCTTGATTTATATGCTTTCTCTTCCTTGGATCCT
Source organism: Corydoras maculifer (assembly GCA_019802435.1). Taxonomy (NCBI): domain Eukaryota; kingdom Metazoa; phylum Chordata; class Actinopteri; order Siluriformes; family Callichthyidae; genus Corydoras; species Corydoras maculifer. The sequence goes on from JAFMOD010000249.1 coordinate 438,191, forward strand.
TGGTTGAATCCTAATCAGGTGGAGTTTTCATGTTCTCCCCATATGGTTTCCTCATATGGTTTCCACCAGGTTCTCCCCTTTTTTTCCACAGTCCAAAATCATGGATTCAAAGTTAATTGGTTGCTCTAAATTGCCCCTGTATAGTGTGTGTGTATGTGTGTGCGTGTAAGTAAGTGAGTTTGTACAAAGCAATGAATAAATGCCATGTCTCTCTCCATCTTAAATCCCAATTTATAATGTTGCTTCACCCGTGTAGTCATATAACACTTTTCACCACACCTAGTAACAGCACATTCAGCTACACTGGTGGAGCAACTTGATGAACCGAGTCTTGGGATGTTACAATAGCGGACAGTTTTTCATTGCAAACAGTTCCACTGCTGGTATACAGACTCTGCACCTGAACCACAATGATAAAAATAAAGAAACAAAGCTTTATTTGAGAATTTATATGTAACTCATGTAGAGTTGTTGCAATCTCCTCTCTGGCAGATTTGAGAAAGTGCTTAGGCAACCTGTTGGAGATTTTCTTAAGCAAAGAAGGAGAGAAAAAAAATTAAAATGTCGCATTTCCTTTTTCAATCTTCTTTTCCAATCTTAATCCTATTTGGTGCAATCATTTCCAAAAATAGAAGTGTACTTGAACACTCCGGATCGGACAAAGAAAGAGAGTGAGACAGGCAGATGAGTGAGTCAGAGAATGAGGGAAAAAAACGCTGAGTTGCCAAACCTTAATGCTCGTATCCTGCAGTGTTCGTAATTACACAATCAGGACAATCAGCACTAATTACTGAACATAAACGTGCAATTAGTTTAGTATTGTCATATTTCATGTCATTTCATTTTTTGTCAGACTCACTGAACATGCACTGGTATTTGTGTGTGTGTGTGTGTGTGTGTTTGGCTTGTTTACCTCTTAATAAGCCATTCAAAGAATAATAAAACAGTAAAATGCATAGTAAGGAGGAAGAATTGGTGTTCAAACACTTAAAATTAAAGCGTGTGGTAACAATATTGTAATATTGATTACTAGCCATTACTGAAGCTGTTATTATGACTAGACACTAATTATGCTTTTGTTTGTGTTTAAAATAATGCCATCACCCTTTATGCAGAAACCCTGTACACATCAAAAAATACGCTCCTATCACTCATCTCATGTAGACAAAATGTATTTTTTGGGTGGCACAGGCTACTTCTCAGTTAGGGATCCAGGTTCGAATCCTGATCCTGGTAGCTTCCTATGCTTCCCTACTACAGTCCTACAAAAATATGAATTCAAGGTAAATTGGCTGCTCTCAATTTTAATCTAAAACACCCCCATACGTATGTCTGTGAGTGAGTGTTTAGCCAGCATGGATTGAATTTGACCAACACGTTCGCCTCGGGATGGACATTAGACCCGACCGTAACCCTAGTAAGACTTTTTTTAATATTAACTGTATTAATAGAAATGTTTTTACATAGTGTCACCGCTGACTACCCTAAACACTCCCTACCGCTGACGTCCCACGAGCAGGTGCCGCTGTGCGTGGGGTGCCACCGGAATATTGAATGGGCACGCTGATTGTCCCGTCCCGGGGCTCCACCTCCCTTGGGGATTATTTAAGACTCGGGATATTGCGGGACACGCGTGTCGGAACGTCTCAGGTTAGGTGTAAAACCGGTTTGTGTAAGAGCTAATTGCCCCCCTTTAACACTATCTGTGTTCTCCGTCTCAGTGACCTGGCCCTCTTCTCCAGAGCTCAGATATTAAGTTGCACCAGGGCACCTGCTCCAGGGCTGATGGTTCCCGGACTCGCAGACTCTGCCCCGTCCCTTTGTTTGCTACCTGCCACGCTTTTTGTTCTGGTGGGAACGCTGCGCGCCACTCGGGACTGCAGCGCTTATCCCGCAGCATCGTCAGAGTATTTCTTTTAAGCTCCTGTGGTGCAAAGGTGGCTGTTACGTCATATTATAAACTGGTGCTTACTCCGAACTCGACCCGTCTAACCTCCATCCTTCACCGGCATGACACAGAGCCACATGTGGCTCTTTATTTAAGCTCCTATAGCAGAACATAAGACTGAATCAGGATACTGATGCCTAGCCTACTGCTAATATTCTATGGTTCTAATGATCCTGGTTTAAAGTTAAACATCATCGTGTCTGTTTTGAGCTAGATTTGTCTTGAGTAAATTGTAGACTCACGCTGAATGTCGGCTGTTGGATCAGATGTCTCTTCGTCTTTCTATCTTGTAGTCATTAGATTCCTAAATGATTTATGGACTTCATGCTTGTGAAAGTTCTGCACGTCCTTTTTTGTCTGGCAGAACAGAAAATCAATAATGAAAAGTGTTAAAATCAGAGGTCTGTCTTTAGATTTAACAGTGTTTATTGTGTAACACTTCTTTCCACACCTTTTTCAGACTAATACTTCACCTCGCATTTTAAAGCTTGTGTTTTTGTTTTATTGGAAAACCAACTGGTGTGATTGGTGGTCAAGCATAAGAACATGAATATTTTTTACTCATGTCAAATTCGGAATCGCGTCCAGTTTTCATCAGCAATCGTTATAAGCTGCAGTGATACGTCACTGAGAGGGAGTGATAGCTTAGTGTTGGGCTATCAATCTGAAGGTTGGCGGTTCAAATCCCAGGTCCACTGAAGTTACCAGTGTGGGTCCTTGAGCAAGGCCCTTAACCCTCATTGCTTCAGGGATATTGTGATTATCCAAAGCGACTTACAAGGTAAACACAGGGTTAAAAGCGTCTGCTAAATGACCAAATGTAATGTAAATGTACTGATTAATGCTGTAAGCTGTAATGTAGTAGCTACTTTAATCCTGAGTTATTAAGCAACATTTTAAGCAGCAAAAATGCATTCATGCAAGAAACACACATTTCATATAGGAATTATAACATGAACAGCATGTTGGTAGATATGGGCATTACCAAACTGAGGGGATTTTTAAACGCAGATACACCCAGAACAGGGTGCCAACCCATTACAGAGTACACACTCACTCACTCACGCAGACAGACACACCATATAAAATCGTAATTTAATAGAGGCAATTTAGAGCAGGGTGGCATGGTGCTTTAGTGATTAGCACATTGTGAAAAGCCAAATCTAGGTAGAGTTTCCATGTTGTCCCTGTGTCCGTGTGGGTTTCCTTCGGGTTCTCCAGTTTGCTCTACCAGTCCAAGTGAGTGACGGTGCCCAGCAATATATTGGCCCCCTGTCCTGGGGGTATCTGCCCAGTGCCCGAAACATTCTCCCCTTGATGAATTTAGAGCAGCCAATTCACCTTGAATTTGGACTGTGGGAAGAAACTGAGGAAAAACCTTTAGAAAACCCACGTTGACACAGGGATTACATAGAAACTCCATCCAGATCAGGATTTGAACCTGGATCCCCAGCGCTAAGAGGTGTATGTGCTTGCCCCTTGTTAAATCCATCATTTCACGTGTTTTCTTGGCTACACTTCTAATTCACGAATCAGATTTTGATCACAGCCCCACTGTTAAATGAATGAGATTCTTGTGGCATATCAGCAGAAGCAGTGCTGTGGATTATAGTTCATATTCGTTTTACTATTTCCCACATTTGACCCACATGTCAGCGGTTATATAAACCAGTTATATAGCAAGCGAGAGAAGCATTGTGTGCAGAAGATGTGCTCTCCCCTCTCTTCATGCCTGAGTCGCATCTCCTCCCCCTCTCAGTATGAGGTCAGCATGGGCTAATTCAATTCAGCCGTCACTCAAAAGCACCTTTCTTGCCATCACTGAATGTGCACATTATATTTTACTTACTTTTTCTCCTTGGAGTGGAAGCCTACAAGAGCAGTGTTTCTCCTTGGAATCCAATTAAAATCATTTGTCAGTGTACAACTACTTAAAGAAAGTGTTTGTTTGTGTTGCGAAAGTTAAAGGACGCACCATTCATTTCTTTCTATTAATCAAGCATTTTGATGGATGACTCTGTATAGCTGACAAGCTGTCACTTTCCTCAAAACAGGTTTAATAAAAAAAATTTGTATGCTTAATAATTATTATTATTAGCAGGTGTTATTAATGATTGGTAAACATATATGATGTCCAGTCTGATTTACACTGTAATTGCCTACATCTTAAGTTTAAAGTTTGGACACACTCCCTTCTTGTTCCATTGTTTTTGTTTTTGCTTGTAATCTGTTGGTTCTCTGTTCTCTATTGGTCAGGATCATCACCGAAGAGGTAGAATTTGGGCAGTGCATTATTTATTGTCACTTCAGTGACATGAGATATGAGAATAATGCACCAAATCGTGCTCTGGGGTGGTGCTACTGGGCTCCTGATCATTAGAGAACAGAGAACGGAGACTAACACAGTATGTTCTGTAGTTCACAAACAGATAGACTACAGTCTGGAATTGTAGAACTTCAAAGTCTATCTTTACAGTAAGTGGAAATGACAATATACACCAGAACCAGGACCAGCATTGGACTTTAGGGCTGCGGACTTTAGCTCTTGCTGGATCGGTTTGCAGCCGAGTGTGAAGCGGCTGGGATGAGAATCAGCACCTCCAAATCTGAGGCCATGGTTCTCAGTCAGAAAAGGGTGGAGGAGTTTAAGTATCTCGGGGTCTTGTTCACGAGTGATGGTAAGATGGAGGGTGAGATTGACAGACGGATTAGCGCGGGGTCAGCAGTGATGCGGACCCTATACTGGTCTGTTGTGGTAAAGAAGGAGCTGAGCCACAAGGCAAGGCTCTCGATTTACCAGTCAATCTACGTTCCGACCCTCACCTATGGTCATGAGCTTTGGGTAATGACCGAAAGAGCAAGATCGCGAATACAAGCGGCCGAAATGGGTTTTCTCCGCAGGTTGGCTGGGCTCTCCCTTAGAGATAGATAGAGACTCGGAGTGGAGCCGCTACTCCTCCGCATTGAAAGGAGCCAGTTGAGGCTGTTCGGGCATCTGGTAAGGATGCCTCCTGGGCGCCTTCCTAGGGAGGTGTTCCAGGCAAGTCCGGCTGGAAGGAGGCCCCGGGGAAGACGCAGGACACGCTGGAGGGATTATATCTCTCAGCTGATTTGGGAACGCCTCGGGGTTCCCCCAGTCGAGCTGGTGGAGGTGGCTGGGGCGAGGGAGGTCTGGGTCTCCCTACTTCGGTTGCTGCCCCCGCGACCTGAACCACGGACAAGCGGAAGATAATGGATGGATGGATGGGTTCATAAAGACCAGGTGAGGTTACGTGACGAATGTTCATGGGCGCTGTCGATTGGATCCAGGAGGCCTTCATAAAGCTTTATATATATAGTGATTATTTGAAGAGGGTGGCAAAAAAACAACACACAACACAACATTGAGAAAACAGAAAACGTGTGGCTAAATAAACCCAGGGCGGCACAGTGGCTTATTGGTTAGCACGTTCGCCTCTCAGCACTAGGGATTCCCGGTGTGAATCCCCATCTGGGTCAAGTTTCCATGTTTTCCCCGTGTCTGCGTGGGTTTACTCCTGGTTCTCCGGTTTCCTCCCACAGTCCAAAAACATGGATCAAGTCAATTGAATTCTCAAAATTGCCCCATATAGAGTGTTTCTGTGTGAGTAAGTGTGTGCCCAGCGATGGATTGGCGCCCTGTCCTGGGTCTCTCTGCCCAGCGCCCGAGACGTTTCTTCCCTGGATGGGCATGGGGAACCCCACCGCAACCCTAATAGAGGATAAAGCGGAAGATAATGAATGAATGAATAAATAAACCCAGCTAAAGGTAATCAAAAGTCATACAGTGAATTAAACAATTAGAAATAATTAACAAATTAGCAACTAAAACACTGACAGAGATCGGACGAGACATAACCCAAATGGTTAGAGGTGCAATAACTCTATCAAAAAAGTTTGATTCATAAATGAGTTTATTGAAAGCTTAATCATTAATAAACTGGTCTTCCACAACATAATTTAATCCGCTTTTTAAAGTGAATGCTGATCTATGAGTAAAGGGTTTCTGGTTTATCTAGCAATCAAAGTGACCATCTAGTGGCCAAATTACAGAACGCAGTTAATAAAAAAAATCTGGATAATAATGTATTGTATATCATGTCACAGCTGGACAAATGACTCAGCCAATCAGATTTAAGGACAGGGACATTTTAGCTCCCCATTCTTCAGAGTTCTCAAAATTCGTTTAACCAGCGCCATTGAAATAGCAATCCACCAAAATCAGAATACATGTGACTCTTAAAGGGAACGGCAAGTGTGATGCTGATTGACTTATTGCACAGGACAAAACACCCATTAATCATGTCTTCACGATAACCAAGACACACTGACGCGCTCTAAATCAAGCTGCACGGTGCAAGGTTTTTGGCTCTCTAAAGATTGCTTAAAAAGCCTCTTGAGCTGCTTCTTGGTGTAAAGTGTATATAAACCTACACATGTTCTTAAATAGTAAGGATGTCAGATGTTGATGTTGTGGTCATCGAAGCAGCACACACACGCACGACTAAATGTGTGGATATAAACTGTATTTTAATAAACTATGTGTCACAATCGGGCGCGCTGTCCGTAGAAGGCGGCGCAGTGCGGTGCAGTGTGATTGCAGGAAGCGAGCCAGGCGACCAGGTAAGCAAACCAAGAAGAGCTTTATTTGCTTCGAACAGTGGAAACGCCGCTGAAGGCACGGCGAGACGTGCCGGGAGCAAAACACAAACACAAGACAGCGGGAACGCCGCTGAAGGCACGGCGAAACGTGCCGGGAGTAAAACAAACAAAAACAATAAAGCAAAACCAAACGCAAACACCCGACGTAACACACCTGTATCTGCACAAGCACATACATTATCAAAAATGCTGGCCTGCTGGCTCACGGCACACGCGTGCTTCAAATACCACATGTGATTAGGTAGGACCCAATCCCAGTTCAAGGGGATGCCCCATCCCTACGGAAGCCCTAGCCGGCCAAACCCAAAACACGGGCGACAGGGGGGAGTGGCCCAGCGCCCCCAACCTGACATATCGCTCCCCCAAAACAACCGGGGGGCAAAGGCACCCGGGGGATGCGAAAAAAAACAAAAGGGGGCTTGAGGACCGTGATGAGACCCCTAGAGGGTGCGGTGGCGACATGACCCCGTGTGAGGGTGTGGACGACGGGGCGCCGCAAACGCTTGCGAGAGCAAGGGAGACGCGACCCCTTGTGCGTGCGGTGGCGTGGCTCCTCCTTGTGGGCACGAGGATGACGGGACCCTTTGAGGATGTGGGGACGCCATCACCGCTTGTGAGTGCGAGGGGGACACGACCCCAGGTAAGCACGCGAGGGACGTAACCTCTTGAGGGTACAGAAACGGCGTAGCCCTTTGTGAGCGCGTGACCCCAAGGGATTACGGGAAGGCCGTAACCCCATGAGAGCGCGTGGACGGCGAGGTACCTTGGGTGCGTGTGGGCGGCGAGACTTTTTGTGAGGGCGGCGAGACCCCTTAAGGATGCGGGGGTGCCGTGACCCCTTGTGGGTACGAGGGCGTGTGGTTCCGAATGCGCCATAACCCCTCAATAGACCAAGGGCAATGTGACACCATGGGTGCGCGGCGGCGCTTTGGCCCCTTGTAAGCGCGGGGGTGACCGAACGTGGACTCAGGGACCGGAGAGGAAACCGCGGGCCTAGGGACCAAAGCGGCCGCAGGAGAGACCGGGGTACACGCGATCGCAGGGGTGAACCGAGTGAACGCACAGGTTACCCGAGTAGACGCAGAGATGACCCGAGTGGACGCAGAGGTGACCCAGTCTTGGTCCATGAACAGGGAAGCCGGTCCAGAACGCTTGTGAGCGCAAGAGAGAAATGACCCCTTGGAGATGCGGGGGCGCCGAGACCCCGCAATGTGAGGAGAACCGCGAGGAGAACCGCGGGGAGCATCGCAGGGAGAATCGTGAGGAGCATCGCGGGGAGAATCGCGAGGAGCATCGCGGGGAGAATCGCGCTGAGAAACACGCGGAGCTTCGCGCAGCGGCTCGTAGAAGACGGGCGGGAATCCGCTCACGGCAAGCAAGGTCTCGCTGATGGCTAGCGGAGAGACCCTGGCGGCACGGCGCGCCTCAATACACGGGCAGAGCGGCTCGCAGACCGCGTTCAGTGGCTCGCTGACTGCCCGTGGAGGCACGCGATCGGGGCACAGCGGGACGGAAAACAACGTCCCCACGCGCAGACTGCGCCGCATCTCATGCAGAGACTCGCTGCCAACACAGGGCAACTCGCTTGGAGGAACGCGCGGAGAATCGCGCGGAGCATTACACGGCGGATCCCTAGCGGCGAGAAAGAACTCGCGCAGCGGGTGATCCATGGAGCCGGGAGGCTCGCATGGAGAATCGCGCCGCGGATCCCTGGCGGAGAGAAAGAACTCGCGGAGCGGATGATCCGTGGAGCAGGAAGGCTCGCACGGAGGGCCGCGCGGTGGATCCCTAGCGTCAAGAAAGAACTCGCGGAGCGGGTGATCCGTGGAGCAGGGAGGGTCACGCGGCGGATCCCTAGCAGTGAGAGAGAACTCGCGCAGCGGGTGATCTATGGAGCCGGGAGGCTCGCATGGAGAATCGCGCGCGGATTCCTAGAGGCGAGAAAGAACTCGCGGAGCAGTTGATCCGTAGAGCAGGGAGGCTTGCACGGGGGATCGCGCAGAGACGAGCAGAAGCTCGCGCTGAGGATCCTTAACCCGCCCGTGGGGAAGTTGCCTCTTCACCGCATCCAGGTGCTCGCCGACGGAGCGGGCATCTGAGCCCGGGGCAAACCGGGCTAAGAGCGCCGCCTCGAACCGGCTCGCTGAGGTGAGGCAGACGTCCCCTAAGGCCACCAGGCCCTCGGCCCATCTCAGCGCAGGTCCCAGGAGTCGGGAGAGGTGGAATAGCACCCGCTCTAGCTCCGAAAGCTCCCGACTGGTCACCAGTTCTAACACCCTGCGACAGCCAATAATATAAGGCAGTGGCTTTAAAGCCGCCCCGTCGCAGGGTGCCGGAAGCTTAATCGGGGCCGAGAGAGGGAGCACAATCTCCCCATAATCCGGGACCCGGTCGATTCCCCTCATCGCTCCAACATCCGGGGAGCGAGTACTGCAGCAGAAATGAGATGGCGGGGCTAGCAACAAGCTAATGTAGCCAATAGCTGCAGTAGGGGAAATAGCTATTGGCGGGGCTAGCGCCGGATTAATGTGGCCGGGATGCTGCAGCCGGGGACTTGACTAATGGTGGGGTAAACGCGAGATAATGTAAACAGTGCTGCAGCCGAAAAACGCGGCTTATGGCGGGGCTAGCGCCAAGATAAAGTAGCCGGTGCTGCAACCGGAGGATGTGGCTAGCGATAAAGCTAATGCGGCTAATTGCGCCGAGTTAATGTAGCCGGTGCTGCAGCCGAAAAAACGCGGCTAATGGTGGGGCTAGCGCCGAATTAAAGTAGCCGATGCTGCAGCCGAAGGAGCGACTACCGGCGGGGCTAACGCCAAGATAATGTAGCCGGTGCTGCGCCTAATGGCGGGTTAGTGCCGAAGCTAACGTGGCTAACGTGCGCTAACCGCCGGAGCAGACCGAAAGCCGGGAAACGCGACCGCGGGAAAAAATAGAAAAACAGCGCGCTTACCCGGATGAGGACTCCTGGACTTTGCAGGGGTTTCGGAGGGGGAGGCCAGCATTAATCGGGCGCGCTGTCCGTAGAAGGCGGCGCAGCACGGTGCGGTGTGATTGCAGGAAGCGAGCCAGGCGACCAGGTAAGCAAACCAAGAAGAGCTTTATTTGCTTCGAACAGCGGGAACGGCGCTAAAGGCACAGCAAGACGTGCCGGGAGCAAAACACAAACACAAGACAGCGGGAACGCCGCTGAAGGCACGGCGAAACGTGACGGGAGTAAAACAAACAAAAACAATAAAGCAAAACCAAACGCAAACACCCGACGTAACACACCTGTATCTGCACAAGCACATACATTAGCAAAAATGCTGGCCTGCTGGCCACATGTGATTAGGTAGGACCCAATCCCAGTTCAAGGGGATGGGGCCCTACCTACGGAAGCCCTAGCCAGCCAAACCTGAAACACGGGCGACAGGGGGTGGCCCAGCCCTCCCAACCTGACACTATGTTACAATTCTGTTTATTATTTAAACTTAAATTTAGGTACTAATGAGTTAAGGATATGAACTGACCAGTTGAGTTGAACTTGAAATGTCAACGTTTTGAAAAACTTTTTTGAAGAATTCCAATCTGACAGGTTGGAACAGAGCAGCCATAACACCCAATCATTCAGAGGCAATTGACCTTCTTGGCTCTTTTCTCCATCTTGATTTGGAATTTCTGTGCCCGTCCAGAATTAATAGTTAATAATAATAAGTAATTCATCAAACCTCCAGCTTCTCTGGGCTGTGGAGAAGCAAGGAGTCTCAGAAAAAGCTGCAGCTATCACAGCTTCAATGACCTTCGCCATTCCATTCATCCTTAGTCCATTTCCCCCAGTGTGTGATTTACTACAGCAATCACCCAAGGACAAATATGCTGAGAATTACAGGTTCGGAAAAAAGAAGTCCTTCTGAATTAATGTGACCACATTGAAGCATGACACGTGGTCAGGCTGCATGCTAGGACTTTGTAATACTTCTCAAACTATTCAGTTTGTGAGTGTCGAGTCAAGACGATGCATTTCAGGGGGGAAGAAAAAACCTGGTTTGGCGAAAACATCTATTCTGTGAAGGTCACTGTGCAAGGACTCTGGATTGTATCGTCTGCATGCATAAATGACTTATTTTGCTTTTACTTTTGCTTGTTTCTGTCCTTATTGCTGGAATGACATAACACATTCAGGTCCTTGGATGCATTTGTATTGGTTTTTATTCATTCTTATTTGTTGCGCTCTCAAGCTGGCTTTTGTTGTAAAGAGCTGAAAGGCAGGGCAGCAGCCCTTAATTTTGCCTTTTCTTTAAACTGTTCACACAAGCATAGTTGCTCCCAGAGAAGTTGTATAATTACACACACCCTTATTATTAATTCATTCATTATCTCCCGCTTATCCTCTATTAGGGTCGCGGTGGGGTTCCCCATGCCCATCCAGGGGAGAACGTCTCGGGCGCTGGGCAGATAGACCCAGGACAGGGCGCCAATCCATCGCTGGGCACACACTCACTCACACAGACACACTCTATATGGGGCAATTTTGAGAATTCAATTAACTTGATCCATGTTTATGGATTGTGGGAGGAAACCGGAGAACCCGGAGGAAACCCACGCAGAGACGGGGAGAACATGGAAACTCCACCCAGATGGGGATTCGAACCGGAATTCCCTAGCGCTGAGAGGCGAACGTGCTAACCACTAAGCCACCGTGCCGCCCCCTTATTATTATAATTATTATTATTTTACTTCTTATTATTTTACTTATATTTAGTTATTGTGAGTGTGAGATTAATTATTACATACTGAAAAAGCTCTGTTTATAGTTAAGTAAAGTAGCTGCTATGGTTCAGTGTGCTTAATTCAGGATAAAATAATAAATGAACCAAAAAAATATATATAAATATGGGATCTTTGTTCGAATCCCAATCTGGGTAAAGATTCCATAAAAAAATAAAATAAAACTTACATTGCGTGGAAACTGTGGTACATCATTTATTAAAAACAAGAGAATTGATTGCTAATCATGTTCATAAAATGAAACAATTCAAATTCAGATAAATGTGCCCTTTTCTTAAGGCAACAAGGAAACAATTTTACTGTGACTATCCACTTTAAACCAGCATTATTCTTCCCTTCGGGATTACCCATTTCAACCTCAACTTCCACACTTAAACCCAAGAGGCATTGGAAAGAAAAAACTGCTACAATTGAATGCCACAAAGTTTTCTCAAACTACACTTTGATAACTGGCTTTATATTAAATTTATATTATCTTTTACTTAATCTTGTAGAAGGTTCTTGGGGGGTCTCTATGCCTTTCCAAGGGGGAACGTTTCAGGCACTGGCAGATGCACCCAGTCCATCACTAAGCACACAGACACAAACACACAACACACAATTTAGAGCAGTCAATTTACCTTGAATCCATGTTTTTGGATTATGGGAGGGAACTGAAAAACCCAAGGGAACCCCACATGAACATGGGAAACACATAAAAACTCCACCTAGATTGGGATTCGAATTTGGATTCCAAGTGCAGAGAGGCTAACCACTAAACCGTGCTGCACTTCTAGCTCCATAATCTCCACGTCATACTTGACCTCAGCATGGAATTATTTACAGTGATGGCAAAGCACCTTTTACATCTCTGAAACATTATGAAACATTAGGGCTTTTCCATTTAGCTAGGCTGCTGGCTCTCTTATATGCTTTCATCACCAACCACACTAAGTTCGAAGGCTTTATTCTCTTTGCCGTTAGTGTTCCTCCTCTCTTTAAAAATGTCAGATCTAAAAGCTGCATTGCTTTTAACTAACACTTTAACATCCGCATCAAAATACATAAAAGTCTGGTTCCATGTTTAAATCCATGATCAAAACCTGCCTCTTGTCCAAGCCTTTAATACAACCTCTAAGTCATGACTGTCCTTTTTACCTCCCCTTTGCTGTCTGTAAATTCTTTTCTTTCTTGTCTTTCACCATTTTCACTATGATACTCTTAGATTCTTATAAATCTTATAAATCATTATTCTCCCATATAAAGACTGTATATTCGTTTCTATGTTCTGTACTTGTGTTTTTTTTTAGATGCTCTGCATCGTTGAAGTTTATTCCCTGACCGTGAAGAGGAGAACACCTTTAGAGGTGACATTACGCCTAGCTGTTGGCTGAACATTTAGTGGGCAGTAATATGCCCAAGCCTGCTGCCCATAGGTGAAAATCAAGGACCGTCACTGGTGCTTATTGCTCTGCTATCTGTTGAACATGGTCTTCTTTCAGCATCTCAGCATGTTTGATACAGCTGTTTGAGAACTGGATTGGTAAATATCCCATTGTAACGGGGGCAAAAAATAAGTACCAGAAACAGGTCACACCAACAGAACGGCCTTTATTACTGACACCAACAGAACGGGTTTATTGCCAACACCATGTTCACACTGGGCTTTACAGTAATGCTTTTCACATAAATGTACTGTATCCACCATCACTCCAGTCCTGTTGGGTCTATAGATTTTCTCCACAGCATGCTCTGTTCCTGGGTTTAAATGGCTCACACATTTGTAGTTGCAGGTGCGTCATGTGCATTTATTAGCCATTTTAAAAGTCCATTACCGATGGCTCCTCCTTTTTACTCTCAGCGCCACAGTGCTCCTTCCACACTGCCTCACAGCAAACGTGTTGGGGGGAGGGGGTGATGTTCAGAGAACGGAGTCTTCCTACTCCCATGCACGTGGCTCCGATTCCATCTCCTGACATCATCTCTCCAGCATGGTGCCACATGCATGCCATCCTGGTCAGCGTAGACACTAGCAGCTGGTCTCCAGCACGCCCTATTTTTTTGGCCTTGATGAGAGATACACTTTACATCAAACATACAGCTGTTGACTGCTGTAACTCGGTACATCCTGCTCCTCTCCTCCATGGATCTCATTCATTCTAAATAAACTATAAAAACTATTTAAGGAAAAACTTAAAAGATCAGCAGTTCCAGAGACAGTTAAAGTTCATGCACTAGTTAAAATCACTTGCAGTTTCCTCATGTTGATTTTTATTTATTTCACTGCTACCATGTGATTTGCTAATTAATTGCATGAATAAATGTGTGTACTTCGAAGTGTGCTGAGCATTTGGCAGCTAGAATGAAGCCATTACTCATGTACCAACGGCACAAAAGACCGGTGCCGGCTTTGACTGGGAACAGGCTGGTCCAAATCCTTCTTAGCAGTCTAAAATCAGGATTCTGACTTTAATGTAGATAGCTACATGCACTCTAGAATATAGAAGCTGAATATGGAGGGGAGAGAGTTAAGGATTTGGCTGAAAAGGTAATGACAGTGCAGTGAAACCAGTCAGGGGCTAATCACAGTAGAATCCTTAAGCTCTACACCTGAACTTAAAGTAATGAGAATGACGAACGTCAAGTTATCACATTATAGAGGCGGACAATATGAGAGTGCAATTTCCTACATGGCTCTTAAGTTTTGAAATGTTCCTCTTGTTACAATTTGTGACAATTGTTATGGATGTTATGGATTGTTATGGATGTTAAAGTGTACAATTTCTTTGACTTATTTAGTTTGAATTAAAAAACATTACAATTTTAATGCAATAATTAACTTTCTCAAAATGCGGGGCTTTTGAAGAATAAAAACATTAATTCATACATTGTCTTCCGCTTAATCCTCTACTAGTGTCGTGTGGGGGTTTCCATGCCTATCCAGGGGAGAATATTTTAGGCACTGGGCATGCACTTGAGTTTGTGTTTTCGTACTGTGGGAGGAAACTAGAGAAAACTAAGAAAATGGATACGGAGAGAACATTGAAGCTCTATTCAGATTGGGATTCCAACCTGGATCCCCACTGTGAGGCAGACATGTTAACCACCACACCACAGTGCTGACCTTGTCTTATATCTTGATTGAATGTTAAAAGTTCTTGTGGTTGTAATGTGTAAATGTACTTTTGCCTTTATACTATAGAATATAAGAGAGGAGGTGGTGTAGTGGTTAACACATCTGTCTCGCAGCGCTGGGTATCCATGATCGAATCCTGATCTGGGTGGAATGTTCATGTTCTTCTCGTGTTCGTGTGGGTTTCCTATATAGTGGGGTTACCCCTATTATAGTGTGTGTGTGTGTGTTTGTGTGTATATCTGAATGGGCATGGGGAACCCAGCATAGGATTAAGTTGAAGATAATGAAATGCGTATAGGAATAAAGAGATAGGTATATAAATATGAGTATCTGGTCAGTTGCATTAATGCCACAAATTTGCAGAATTAGGGGACAGGTTTAACTTTAAAATACCAGTAGTATAAAAATTCAAGCTGTGAATAAAATTGAATACTGATTTTGTCAGAAGAAGTGAATAAAATTGAATACTGATTTTGTCAGAAGAAGAGGGGAAAAGGAGGGTGGTGTGTGGAAGGTTTCACCTCGGTGTAATTACACATTTTCCTTACTTACTTCATTCGTTGCATCCAGAAAAGCAGCCGATAGAGAAACAGCAGTTTTAGCTAAATCTGCTGATCATTAGCTCCACCTAGAGGGTTTGGCATATTTTCACTGAAACTAAACTCACTTGGATTCATGAATCTGAAATGTGGGGAGGTTTCAATGTTGTATACTAACAGCCTTTTTTTTTTTTTTTTTATTTATTTATTTTTTTTTTTTTTACTGATATCTCATATATTAAAATAATTAAAATTAAAATTATTCAAATAATCTCATCTCATCTTCTGCTTAATCCTCTACTATGGTCACGGGGAGTTTCCCATGCCCATCTAGGGGTGAATTCCAATCCATCGATGGGTACTCACTTACACAGACTGTATAGGAGCAATTTAGAGCAGCCAATTTACCGTGAATACAGTTTTTTTTTGTCTGCTTGCCCTGTCCATAGGGTGACCAGATTCCAATTCACCATGTTTGTGCGGGACAATGTGGGACAACAAAGCATAGTCTAAAATTACTTTAAAATCTCTATTCTGCCCCTTTAGCACATAGCAGACTGCAAATAAAAACGTACAATATATACATGTACAATTAAACAGAAGAATTAAACTTTAATGTGCTTTAAAAAGGGAATGACTTTCCTGTATCTCTCCAAACAGTGTATATATGTATATATAACTTTCATTCATTCATTATCTCCCGCTTATCCTCTATTAGGGTCGCGGTGGGGTTCCCCATGCCCATCCAGGGGATAACGTCTCGGGGGCGCCAATCCATCGCTGGGCACACACTCACTCACACAGACACACTCTATATGGGGCAATTTTGAGAATTCAATTAACTTGATCCATGTTTTTGGACTGTGGGCGGAATCCGGAGAACCCGGAGGAAACCCACGCTGACACGGGGAGAACATGGAAACTCCACCCAGATGGGGATTCGAACCGGAAATCCCTAGCACTGAGAGGCGAACGTGCTAACCACTAAGCCACCGTGCCGCCCGTATATATAACTTGAATATCTTATTTAAATGTACCTTTCTCTAACGTGAGAAAACATAGTAAGCATGGAACTTTCATACTATTTCACAATGTTTCTCAAATTAAAACACGTTTGAATCTTGTTTGAGTTTTAGCAGGAACGCATGCATAGACTGGGAAACCTCCTTTTGAGCAACATATCATATATTCTTCCAGATCTCTGCTGCATGCCGGTGCTGTTCTGACCAGATTTGCATTATTTGTGTTGGTGGGCGCGCACTTACCATGCTTCAGCGTTCCCGAATGTTTGACATTCAAACAGCCCGCCTGTGCCCTGATAAGAGACAGTACAGCCATCTAATGGCAGATTATAAAACACTCATTTCAAAGCCGGAGTCTGATTTTCAATAACAATGAGGGACAATGTCTCCATTTGCTGGACGCCTGAAAAGTAACGAAATTGCGTGTCACAAAGCGGGACATCTGGTCACCCTACCTGTCCACTCTATTTCGCTTTCTGGAAAAGTCGTAAAAGATGGACCAGGGTCATGCATCCACGCAAAAGCCCACAGGTGTCTTCATTGGCCGTGTGCATCCTCCTTTTTGTTTTGGTACCAAATGTAAAGAGGTGGGACCGAAAGAGTATTAGAAGCAGGAGTTCTTGCTCACAGGACTTTATAAACACTAGTGTTACACACTGAGAAATCAACTTACTTAAAAATTCTGCATAATGCAGCAAATATTTCAATTTTTGATTTACAATTGCATTAGAACTTTGTTGATTGGACCATTGCAGATTATTTACTGGACTGAGACAAGTGTCAAAAATCGGAGTGTTTTTGGTTTTATAGTGGCATGTGCTTTTCAAAATATTGGGCTTTATTTCACACTGTGAAATGATGAGAAAAAGATGTGTCACAATGCTTATTGCTATCTTACACCCCGCCAACAGCCCATTTTCAAGCCTTCCATCTATCTTGGTGACAGAAAACACAGGTGCACCACTGACTGAAAACCCAGACAGACAAGTTTAAGTTCAAGTTATTTATTTATATAGCGCTTTTTACAACAGTACCCCCAAAAGAGCAAGCCGAAGTGACAGTGGCAAGAAAAAACTCCCTTTTATGTTGTTATTCAAGGAAGAAACCTTGGGAGGACCAAGACTCAGTGGGGGACTCATCCTCCTTGAGCGGCCAGGCAGCAACAACAATGTAGGACAGCTATGTACAGATATTAAACAAATGGAAAAACTAACAAATGGAAAACTGTATGTGAGTCCATTAAGGGCATCCTGCAGGACCGCCAGTCCAGTTGATATTCAGGTTCCATCCAGTATTCGTCGGCAGAACCATGGATGAAGGTCTGACTACACCTCCAGAAGGCCGGTCACACCTCAAAAGAAACAGGCACATAAAGCACGGCATTTAATTAATAAGTAATTTATTGACACATTGCAGTATGTGACTCCGGCATCACTGACTAGAGCAGCATAACTAAAAGAGGCAAATACTGCAGACTCTACATAGTTGAGATGGTGCCCTGGAACAGCATCATTTCAGGGTCACACCCCCCCATTAATGATGAGGTGAGTGAAGAGGTGAAACGCCAGCATACACTGATCATAGATTACCTCCCCAACACAGCCAAGCCTGAGATCTACATCTTTATCTACAGGGGATTAATACATAGACATCAACAGTCAACAGAAATTCTTTGTTATATTGTTGGTAAATCAACACGTGTCCAGCACCAGTGAACGCTGAATAGAACTGAACACGGTTAAATACCACTGCATTTGTACAGAGAACACATATACAAAGTCTACGCTATAATGTATGTTCTCCAGTCACAGTAAAATGAAGAACCTCACGGACCAGCGCATTGACTCAAGGTAGCTGCATTGCAGAAATAGCAATTTGCCAAAGTCAGCGCTCACGTGGCTCTTAAAGGGAACTGCAAGAGCACTACAAGTGCTGCTGGGTAGCTGCATAATGAGAAAGCTTTAAACACATTGTGTGAATAGAGTAAGCATTAGTAGTGACAGGAATGTGTGTTTAGCAACAGATATACCAACCAGCATGTAGCATATAGTATGTAGTTAAATCTTATAAAGCCTGTTACTGTGTCTAATAAATTCTATTTCCGAGCATTTTTGTGGGGCATGCAATTTGATATTCTGGTGCTAAAACCCAGAAATAGTGAGGATCATGTAGCGACGGAGACACCTGCCAGCCTCAGTGATATGATTTATTCCCAGGATTTATTCACAATAATGCACATCCTCTTATGCCACACTGATTTAAAATTTGACTAAAGATTCAATATTTTTCAGCATTCACCTGTGCGCACAGTTTCCCTGTTCCCCTGCCGTGTGCCACTTCGTCCCCATTCTTGCGCTAAAATCCATATATGACACCTCAATATTCCCAGAAAACTACCTAAAGCTTAATTCTATAATTAACTATCATAATTCTAGCTGTATCTGAAATATAGCTTAAGTCAATTCAGAGGGTTAATAAGTTTGTAAATGTGTAAAAACTTTTCTGAGCTCTACTGTAGTCTCATTATTAAGTCTCTGCTTGACTTCCTGACAGTTCTGCAGCTGCTGTGTGTTTATATTTCCATATTCATTTAAAATTCTGACCTTTACTTTCTACTGTATGCATTTCTGTCCTTGTTTCAGTTTTTAATTGCATCTCTTTGGCCCTGTTTGTCACGACGGAGGATTTCGGCTGCGTTTAAGTGTGATCATGGTGCAGGATGTGAAGTGAAAGGGCATGTCATTATGTGGCCGCCCGAGCGGAAAACGAGGGCAGTGGTTAGGCATCATGACATGCTAACGCTGCTAGCGCAGATGCACGCCGATAATTAATCCTGCCCTGCTAACATGCTGGCCGCACGCACCCCGGCCATCCTCCGCCCAATCTGCTAATCACTGACACCCAGTGTTCAGGTGTGGTGCTGCCCCATTGCCCACCATATGGTGGTGAAGACGCGGTGGTTAAATGGATGCTGAGCTGCATGGGGAGTCTGCTGTTGAGGCTTGCCAGCTCAGAGGAGAAAAAAAGCAGAGATACAAAGTAACCTGTAGATTTGAGCAACAGAACACCTCACCTTCTACCTGTCATTCAGTTCCTCACCATTCTAACATGTCTGCTTCCCTGTGTCTTATCTGATTGTCTATCACTATGTCTGTGTACTCCTCTCTCACTCTGTTCATACTGTATTAAGCTTTTCCGACACCCCATTCTGAGCTCGTTGCAGTGCTATCACTCTTTTGAAATGGGCATTCTAGAAAGTGCTGCAGAAAGTGCTGTTTGAGCTGTGAAGCTGTGCTCAATCGCTGATTCATGAATAAGAGACACACCCACACACAGACACAAGCTTTTGACTATATATTTTATACATATATATATACACACACACTGTATATATCTCAACACCGTTGTGTCAATTACCACGACATACTCTTTAGGACCCTGTGGAGGTTCATATTTTCTGACCAAGCGTTGCACTCCTCATCTTGATTTAGGGCATGCCAGTGTCTTTGTTATCATGATGACGTGATATGTGGGTGTGTTGACTTGAAATTCACCTGCAATAAACCAATCAGCATGCACTCTGATTTGCCAATTCCACAAAATGTAACGTTTACCCAATTTGTAAGAAACATTATCACAAAGTCTAGTTAAACTCTATTTTTTGGTTTCTCCATTGCTTCTTGTGTCCCGGCATGCGACCTGGCATTTTTTCAATGTGTCAGTTTTTCGTCCATGCCACTGATGGATCACTGCAGATCTGGGGATTACTGGATGTCTTGCAGGCTAGACTCACTGGACTTACTGTTATAGTTTTTTCCAATTATTAAATATGGACACCTGATCACTACACAATATGTACATGGCTGTACACACTCTTAATGCTGCCTGGCCGCCAGAGGTAGCTGGTGCTAAAAAAAATTGAGGGGGGCGCAATGAAAGTTGTTTTAAAAAAAATAATAAACCAACAAAAAACAAATCTTCAACAATTACTTTATTTTAACCTGAATTTTCCCCTTTTTCCTTCTGGCCTGCAAATTTCTTAATAACATTCCTGTTAAAGTCAGTCATCTCAGTGACTAGTGTTTTCTCTAATGACTAAATGGCCAATGCATTTAACATGTCCTGATCACTAACCATCCTTGATCAATTGCCTGCTGCTGTATTTGTAAATTGGGATGATCCGGTCCAAGCTCCATTTTCCTCCATTTTTCTTCCAGTGAACGCTTTGTAAAAGCTTTTTTGTTGTAAAGACAAAACTGAATCTTCTTTCATTTTGATGCTACTCCAGTCTGCAAACGTTAAGGGTGAGTCTAACTAATGAACCGCACCTGAGTTAATGAGTCGATTCGGGAATTGTCCAATCACACAATGACTAAATAAAATTAACCAGTAGTAACACTCCACCAATAGTGATGCAGTAGAATGGGTGTGTCCAGGACGCACATGTGCTGTGAAAAACCTAAAATAACCATTTGGAAATCACAATTTGGAAATAAATAAAGGGGGGAGTGCGCAACATCAAATAACAATCAGGTTTGATGATTTTACAGTATAGTTGGTTTTCTTCATAACTTCTGACTTGTAATGTTTTCATTTGTTAGTCGCTTAGGATAAAAGCATCTGCTAAATGACTGAATGAAAATGTATGTAAATGAATATAAATACATTTCTTGAACTTGAACGTAATTCTTGCTAATATTTAAAAAAGTTATGTTCTAATTTGAAAGAAGACAAACTAAATTATCGAGTAAAAGTGATTTAACAGAATATAATCTGAATCTTCACTGATGGAAGAACAGAAGCATCAGAACTCCAGTGTGGGTCTGAAGGTGGAATAAGTCAATATAGTAGGTGAAGAAAAGCTGGCTCTTATCTGTTTTTCACAAGCATCTGTACAGCAGGGTGCACTGAAGCAGCGAGCCTCCTGCACCGTGCTGATACACACGGTGAAAGCTTCTAAATTGATTAAAAAAATATATTAATAAAATTTGATAAATTGATTGATTGCAGACCAATACCCCCCACCCCTGAAATGCACTCTTTATCTCACTTTTTCTTCTTATCACTCTTTTTTCCTCTCTCCCTCTTACGCCCTATCTTTCTCTCACTCCTCCCAGGTGGTCACACTGGATCCTTGTCCTATCACAGCGTTCTAGTTGACCTCTGAAACTATTCACCACAGAGACAGAGGATTACAGACTGGTGCAGTTTGCTCATTCTGAGCAAAAAGTGATTGATGTAATAAAAACACGGTGGAAACATGTCATATGTTTAACTCTGCCAACTTTAGCTTAGATCTCATGCACAATTCATGCACATCCAAATGTAAAAATAGAGATTTTTTTAAAGCTTGGTATCAGAGATGGGATCTAAAAACATAAAGCTTACACAGATGCACAAACTACATTGAAAATGGAGAAGTTCATGTACATGAGAAATGTGGGTTTGATGGGTCCTGATGAAAATAAAAGCTGTCTTCAGGCTATTTAGGTTGTATGCTTGCTGATCTTTCTACTCACTACATCTCAAAAGAAATACCTGTATGTTTTACTCACAACATTTCCAAAACAGATTTATTTATTTTTTTCACTACATTTATTAATAGATCGATTATTTTGCTTTATTTCCTTCATGCAGCTAATTAAGTTTAAATCTGAATCCTTTTGGATGTTAAACGAGGAAGGCGGGAGGAGGAGGGAGGTGAGGAGTAGAGTGAACTCATGATTGGATGTGTGACAGATTAAGACCAATCATTATTTGACCTGAATTCTTTAGCATTTGTTCTGTTGTCGAAAATGTTCTGCCATAGTGTACTTTATACTTCATATGGACAATCACTTAAATAAAACAGTAGTTCTGAGTTTTAAACATACCTTCTGTTGAGCGCCAAACTCTTTAATTAATGTTAAAATGTAACAACCATGAAAGGGAGGACACTTTAAGAACGTTATGCTTTTTATATTATTATTAGCTGACTTTTGATATTTTTAATGGTGTAATGATTTCCTTTGCTGTATTATACTGAGAGACTGATGATATCCAGTCCTAGCATGAAGTTGCACAGTATTGTTCAATCATTCATTATCTTCCGCTTTATCCTATATTAGGGTCCCATCCAAGGAAGAACGTTTCAGGCGCTGGGCAGATACACCCAGAACAGGACGCCAATCTATCGCTGGGCACACACAGACACGCACACACACACACACTCTACATGGGGCAATTTGGAGGATCGTAAAAGAGGCGTAAAAGGGCATCTGCTTGAAGCTTATGATGACCTGGCTGATAGGGGATGGTGAAATGAAAATTGTTGAAAAAGAATAAAAAAGCATTGTAATGATCTGACTGCAGTTGGTACTGGCCAGTGCACCACGGCCTGGACCTTAGTCGGGTCCATCTGTAATCTCTTGGCAGAAACAATGTAACACAAAAATGAGATTGGTTCTTGGCACGTACCATAAGCTGATTTTGTAGCAGACACCGAAGGACGGTAGTAATGTGATGACGATTCGTGGTAAGATCAGACGAGAAGATAAGTCAGTCGAGGTAGACCAGGACAAACTCCCGTAAGACCTCATTGATAAATGCCTGAAAAATACCAAGCGATTTGGTACGACCAAAAGGCATAACCAGGTACTCATGCTGCCCCGAAGAGGTAATAAAAGCAGTCTTCCACTCATCACCTTCTCGAATACGTACCAAGTTACAAGCATTATGAAGGTCTAATTTAGAGAAAATAGTCGCTCCTTTTAACCGTTCTAATGCTTAGGGAACTAAGGGCAGGGGGTAAGCCAACCTGCACGTAGCCTGGTTAAGTGTCCGATAATCGATACAGAGCCTCAACGAAGAATCCTTCCTGGGTATACAAAAAAAAAATAATAATAATAAAATAAATCCAGATGCCACCGGGGATTTAGAATGCCGAATAATGCAATCTTGAAGAGATTCCTTGATATTCTCACGCATGGCCCTGCTCTCTGCTTGAGTTAAGGGGTAGGGACTTACACGAGGTAATTACACCACCCTCTTAGTAAGATCTATGGCACAATCGGAAACATTGTGAGGAGGAAGTGTGGAAAATGTGGAGGAACCTAATATCTGTGCAACTTCCAAGTAGTCAGATGGAACTCCTCTGGGAAGTTCCGGCAAGGTACAGTCCCCAGGGCGCAGCCTGGGCAGCGAGGGTTGAAGGCAGTGAACAGTAAAACAATATGACAACCAATTGGTGATATCCCGAAAAGCCCAGGAGTCATGCTGCTAAAGCTAGGGCAACCCTAAAATGAGAGGAAAAGAAGGAGATAAAACAAGGAGAAATGTCAGATCCTCAGTGTGAAGAGCACTCACAGAAAAATCACAAGACACCATAGAAAGTAAAATAGTAACAGGTTGCAATGGTAACATTAATGGTAAAAGAGGAGGGACACGTGGGACATTGGTCCAACAAATGATTATTTCCACCACAAAATAAACACAAACGCCCTCGGATGCGACGACTCCTCTCGCTGGCAGACAGCCGAATAGATTCCACCTCTCTAGATCCAATGTGGAAGCGGAAGGTGTGGCCATGGTGCGCGGAAGCGAGGTAAATCCCTTTTTAGCATGCCAGAGCTGATCCAAATGAATAGTGGTGGTGATGAGTTCAGAGAGGGACATGCCCTCGTCCTTAAAAAGTAGCTCCGCCGCAAGCTCCTTCCTTAATCCAGAGCGGTAAGCTACCAGGAGGGCCGGCTCATTCCAGCCACTATGAGCCGAAAGCGTCTGGAACTCCAGCACGTAATATGCAATGGATCAGGTCCCTTATTTGAGTTTAAACAGTAGATCTCCCACTGCACTTCCCTTGCGCGGATAAAAAAAGGTGCCGCGAAAACGATTCAGCTGTGCAAGTGTTCCAGAGAGCCGATCCCCAGTTCCCAGCCTGGCCATGTAAACGAGAAATAACGAGAATTTATTGTTCATCCGTAGCCAGGGGACAATTGGCAAAGTACAGAGAGCATTGAAGGTGAAATAGCTCACATACCTCTGGGTCTCCATCGTAACGTTCTGGTTCCACCATTGGAAGGGGCGAGGACGAAGTACCGGCTGCGCAGCTGGCTGCAGAAGTGTCAGGAGAACTCCTGGCATCCGGTGGAACGACTTATCTCCTGCCAAAGCTCACCCAAATAGCATACCTGTTCACGCAACACGAAGGACGGGTCTGTGGGGTTAGCCGGATCCATGGCTGGCATTGGTTACCTTTTACGTGCGCGGTGTGTACTTACCAATAAACGCAAGAACTCCCAGGTCAATACACAATGTAAAACAAAACAAATACAAAAAGGAGGCAGGCTGGCCAGACGCCAGTAGACTGATGGCGTGACCCGCAATGAAGAGGATCGCCTACGCCGTCAAGACAGAGTAAACGAGGCAGCAGAGCGCTTAGTCCGGTAACGGGAATCACACATACTGTATGAGAGTTAGGTAACGAAAACCAACGTGACAAACTCGAACGATGAAAGAACTGAAAAAAGGGAAGGAAGTGGGAGGTGAACAAAAACAGGAAACCTGGTGAGACCGCCCAGAGAACCACCACCAGGTGTAGCGGAAGTGACGCTAAAGGGAGCAGTTGTGACACATTGCTTAGAATTGATACCACGGATTTCTCGCTGGCTGACGCACATCCAGTATTTACAACTCAATATTGCGAAGATAAAATGGCGCAAGTTCATCAACGACATCAGACTTCATTCCATATATTCAGACGTGTGTGTGTGTGTATATATATATATGGCGGCACGGTGGCTTAGTGGTTAGCACATTTGCCTCTCAGCACTAGGGATTCCTGGTTCGAATCCCCATCTGGGTGGAGTTTCCATGTTCTCCCCGTGTCTGCGTGGGTTTCCTCCGGGTTCTCCGGTTTCCTCTCACAGTCCAAAAACATGGATGAAGTCAATTGAGTTCTCCAAATTGCCCCATAAAGAGTGTGTATGCGTGCATGTCTGTGTGAGTGAGTGTGTGCCCAGCGATTGATTGATCGAAATGTTCTCCCCTGGATGGGCATGGGAACCCCACCGCGACCCTAATATAGGATAAAGCGAAAGATAATGAATGAATATATGTACAGTAACAAGGAGAGTGATGGGGTGCTGCACAGATGCCAGACCTCCACAGTCACCTGACTTGAATCCAAGTGAGATGGTTTGGGGTAAGCTGGACCGCAGAGTGAAAATAAAAGGGCCAACAAGTGCTAAGGAAAAAAGCTCATCAAGTGAGTGCCAAGAGTGTGTGAATCAGCAATCAAAGCAAAAGGTGGCTACTTTGAAGAACCTTTAATATAAGATATTTTCACACACACTATATATATATATATATATATATATATATATATATATCTCATCACCCACGCATTTTCAAGGCCCACAGCCGTAATGGGATTCCTCATATGTCAACAGCTTCCTCTTACCAGTTGCTAGTTTCCGGAAAAATTAAAAACACCCAGGTCAGGCCGCCAATTCATAGCTGAGCACACACATCCACAAAAACACCATAGAGGGGCAATTTAGACCAGCCAGTTCACCTTGAATCATTGTTTTTGTACTGTGGGAGAAAAACAAAGAAAACAGTAAACCCACACAGACACAGGGAGAACATTTATTCTTCACACAGATTTGAACCTGGATCCCCAGCGCTGAGAGGTGGATGTGCTAACCACTACACCATGCTGTTTTTTTTGACCAAGTGAACCTTATGATGCGGTGACCTCTAAATCACCCTACATTTTCACCTCCTGTTGCTGAACACAGATTTCATTCATTTATTACTTTAAAATATTTTCTCATTGAATGTGAAAGTGCATTTATTCCACATTCTTCAGCTTGAGATTCCTGGCTGAACAGCACAGCTGCATTCCAGCTGCGAGGTATGACGTCTTATTGAGAGGCTCATATGGATTTTCCACAAGCCTAGTATAGGCCCTGCACATTCTCCTCAAATTGAGCGCAGCGCCATTGTAAATAGGAAGAAAAGCCGAAGTAGTGCTGAGAAGCGAAGAATGCACAGGTACACCATGGGAGCATGTAAAGGCTATAAAGTTAAATTATGATAAAGCCATCAGAGAGTTTGTAGAACATCATGAAAAGCTGCAGCTTTTGTCAACAACACTTTTCTTTTCATCACGAACAGCAACGGATTGGCGAATTAATTTTTTTTAAAGGTTTCCTATTAAAGTGACGGCGTAAATAGCAGACATCTGATCAATCAGCAATACAAGAGACATGCTTTCTGCTGCTGCTAAAGCACACATCTGATATCCAGCATTAATAACCTGCTCAACACACACCACATACACAGCAGAACAGATCACACAATGTGTGTGTATGTGTGTGTATGTGATCTCTCCAACCGATTCGGTCCGTAACCTTGGTTGCACAACAGACTCCCTCCTTAAACTCTCTAATCATGTTATGAAAACTGCCTGTTCCTGCAGATTCCTTCTTTACATCATAAGGAAGTTCAGACCTTTTTTCACTAAACATGCTACCCAGCTGTTAGTTCAAGCCCTTATCCTATCCCGGCTTGATTATTGTAATGCATTGCTTGCCAATCTCCCAG
This sequence comes from Corydoras maculifer, assembly GCA_019802435.1. Taxonomy (NCBI): domain Eukaryota; kingdom Metazoa; phylum Chordata; class Actinopteri; order Siluriformes; family Callichthyidae; genus Corydoras; species Corydoras maculifer. The sequence continues at coordinate 464,852 of JAFMOD010000249.1, forward strand.
TTCCCACAATCAGACCTCTACAGTACAACTAATTCAAATGCACACACCGTAGACGCGGTAGATGATTGACATTGCGTAAGATAAATGCTTATATGAACATCCTACCTTGTAGTTAGGGGCATGCACAGTTCAGTTGCAGTGTGGACATGGAGCAATGCTGAAACCGCTGCTTGCTGAAAACAGAAACTGAAGAACATGTGTTTACTTTGGAGACTCCCAAAGTCTCTAAAAAGTCACTAGATCTGTCTCTATTCTTTACAATAATAGGTTGCTAGAAGGTCTAAAAAGACTTTAAATGTAACAAACTTACTAAGCTGGCAACACAAGTGTGTGTGGGGGTGTTGTGTGTGGGTAGGATAAATCTGCCTTAAAATAGAGCTGTTCCAAACCTACTGAATGGTAATATGTCTTTAAAATTAAATGACCTAAGTCTGTTCTAGATGTTAAATGCTAATCAGATATAAACTGGCTTAAACCTGTTCCTAAAATTCTTTTTGATTTAAACTGGCCCTAACCTGTTATTGCAGTTGTCTTTGATTTAAACATCTCTAAACCTGTTCCAATATCTGTCTTTGTTTTAAACTTGTTCCTGCATTGGTCTTTGGTTTAAACTCGTCTAAACCTGTTACTGTAACTGACTTTGGTTAAACTTGTCTGAACCTGTTCCTACAAAAACTGGTCCAGCATGTTACTACAGTTGTCTTTAATTTAAACTGGTCTAAACCTGTTCCTGTGTTACGAAAACGGCGTGCACATAGCAAACAAACGTACTCCAACATAGATGCAAAAACGGTATTTAATTAACAAAAATAGACCTCCAAAATAAATAACGCAAAACAAAACACAAAAAGACGCAGGCTGGCCACACACCAGTACATTTTCACTATATTTGGTCATTTAGCAGACGCTTTTATCCAAAGCGGCTTATAAGGTGAGCACAGGGTTAATCACATCCCTGGAGCAATGAGGGTTAAGGGTCTTGCTCAAGGATCCACATTAGTAACTTCAGTGGACCTGGGATTTTGAACCCCCTCCCCCAACCTTCAGATTGATAGCCAACACTAACCACTGAGCTACTGCTCCCTACCAGTAGACGGCATAACCCACGATGAAGACGAGGGCCGACACCGTCAAGACGGGGAGCAAACGAGGCAGCAGAGCGCTTTATCCTGTAACAGAAATCACACAATGGAGAGTCAGGTAACAAGAAACCAATGCGACGAACATGAACAAAGGAAGGACTGATAGAGAAGGGAAGGAAGTGGGAGGTGAACAAAAACCGGAATCAGAATTTTGATGACCTGGAGTGAGACAGAGTCTGCGTGAGACCACCCACAGAACCACCACCAGGTGCAGCGGAATTGCTGCTAGAGGGAGCATTTGTGACATCCTGCTACTGTCATTGGTTTAAACTTGTTTAAACCTGTTCCAACAGTTTTCTTTGGATTAAACTTGTCTGAACCAGTTCCTGCAGTTGCCTTTGGTTAAAATGGTCTAAATCAGTTCCTGTAGATGTCTTTGGTCGGGCTAAATCCATCACAATAAATTAAATTGATTGAATTGATCCCTACATTCATGTAAATGTATTTTTGCTCTTACATGTTGAACATGTCTCAATTATAAAAGAATGTCTCATTAATAACCTTACAAAGTTTTCAGACATTAGACTCCTTTTTAATCATCTTGTTTTAATTAAATTTTAACGGTAATGTGTCCCATCCCCTCCACATTATTTCCCTTTTGAAGAGGCTCAGGGCTACAATTGCTATAAAATAAAAAACCTTGTGGCCAGAAGCGCTCAATATTTCCCCATTAGTGGCCTGATCCTGAGAGACAAGACCTTTGGCTTCCATTAGACAATCTGATAGAGCTGAAACGGCTGTAACACAACACCTACACACTCTAAACCACATATTTTCCACCTACCGCTACAGACACACACTTCATTTGTGATTCTTTTAATAATGGCACTCTGACAGTATTCATCATGCTATAAACTGCATCTTCTGCTTAACCCATCATCGTGGAATCATTAGAAAGAAGAGCGAATGTTATTGAGAATTGATTAAATATCAATTGCGTTCTCACAGTGAGTGTGTGTTTATTGTACAATACTGACAATAGAATGAATATTAAATCCTTAAATTTTACGCAATGAACCGGTTATGCTTTGTTAATTAATAAATAAAACAATCCGCAGTTGCATGTTTGTTCCACTAGAGAGCGACAAATCATAGAAAGACACCTTATGTTTAAAATAAATATCTAAATGACCCCAAACACAGCATTTAAAATAACAAAAACAAAATAAAAACATTAAGGGCAGAACCACAATGTAATTGTCAGAAAAAAAATAATAAATTGAAAGAAATCACTTGGTGATCTTGACAGGAACTGTTCAATGTAGAAGGTTGACATTTGATATGTCAGCACCATTTGCATTATTTTGAAGCTCTTCCCATCTTTACCCAATTTATTAATCTTTTTTTCACAAAGAGTTATAGGCTCTTGTCGGCTCTGTCTAAATTAGGGGTGGGACAATTTTCTGACTCGCGGGTCACAAAGGAAACTAAAATTTGCCAGAATGGCAGAGCCAGGATCAGATGAAAAACATGCTGGAGTGTGAACTAATTTAAATGACAAGAAAAAAATCTATTAGATAAAAGATGTAGGTTTAAAATATTTAAAAGATAACATGTAGAAAAATATGAATATGTAATGCATATTGTACAAATATTTATCTAGATGATTTTTCTTATGTCTAGTATCCAGTGCCAATGAATAAAACTTTTTCTTAATCCAAATTTTATTGCTCTCTAGACGCTTGGTTTTAAAACCTCAATGAAAGGCTTGGTAGGCTTTGCTAATTCGAATGCCAGCAAGAAAGATACGTTGGTACTTAACTCTTGAATTGCAGCTTGTTGCATTTTTTTGATTATTCAGTAAATTATCCAGTAACCTCACACTCTGTTGACTGCTGGCCAGCATAGTAAAGTGACAACTGATTTTGTATTCTTTGAAAACCGCAACAGTTTGTTATATCAGACATATAGACGTTAATCAAACTTCCTTTAAAAAATAATCAGTTGTCCATTTCTTATAAGCACTCGGCACTTGCTGTCTCCTTTTCTTTTTTTTGGTCTGCTTATTTTCACGAAAAGGCGCAAAGAGAAAAGCAAAGAAGTAAAACACCTCACCAGTGGAGCATGCCATCTATTTGGAAAACGCTGTCAGAATTTCTCCCCAACAGGAACGACTTTATTCACATAGTATTTAAACCACAAACGTGAAAGCTGATGTTTCTCACCTGTTGGGTCCATGGCAAAGTTCTATTCGCGGTATGTGATTATACAGCTTATAAACCTGCACACAGCCTCAACAGGTGCACTAATTATGCTCAATGAACAATCCCATTGGCTCCGCCTCTCCGTCACTGCGCCACGGTCAGACATGGATTCAAGGTGAATTTGCTTCTCTGAATTCCCTTATATAGTGTATGTGCCCAGTGATGGATTAACTCCCTGTCCTGGGTGTATCTGTCCAGCGTCTAAAGCGTTCTCCTCTGAAAAGACATGGAGAACCCTTTGGAATAAGCGGAAGACAATAAGATAAGTTGGTTCACTTGTGGCAGCACGGTGGCTTAGTGGTTAGCACGTTCGCCTCTCAGCACTAGGGATTCCCGGTTCGAATCCCCATCTGGGTGGAGTTTCCATGTTCTCCCCGTGTCTGCGTGGGTTATCTCCGGGTTCTCCGGTTTCCTCCCACAGTCCAAAAACATGGAAAAAGTTAATTGATTTCTCAAAAATTGCCCCCTATAGAGTGTGTCTGTGTGAGTGAGTGTGTGCCCAGCGATGTATTGGTGCCCTGTCCTGGGTCTATCTGCCCAGCGCCCGAGACGTTCTCCCCTGGATGGGCATGGGGAACCCCACCGTGACCCTAATAGAGGATAAGCGGGAGATAATGAATGAATGAATGGTTCACTTGTTTCAAAACACAAGTTAGCAACTAGCTCCAGACGGCGAGACGGCCCCAGAAGCTATGTTTTAACAATGGTATGTACTCAACATTCCATGTCTGCGTGTTTTTTTAAGTGTTTTTTTTAGTTTTCACTCACAGGCCAAAATCTTGAATTCAAGGTGAATTGGCTAATGCCTAAATTGCCCCTATTTAAACTGCACCTATAAAATATGTGCCACTGTGTGAGTGAGTGTGTGCCCAGCGATGGATTGGCTCCCTGTCCTGGGTTTATATGAAACATTCTCCCCTGAATGGGCATGAGGAATCCCACTTGACCCCCCCCCACCCACCCATCACCACCACCACCACGACCACGACCATTGTAGAGGATCAGCAAAAGATAGATAATTGAAATAATAATAAAATAATGTTTTACAGTATGCAGAGGTTCGTTTCATGTAAAGGATACTCTTTAATTGTTTTCAGTTAAGATGCAAAAACTGAAGCTGAAGATAAAGTTTATGAGCATTAGAGGGCAGTGTCCACCTACGTATGTGTTATTTTGCTTTAAAGGATGATTATTGCACAAAAAACACAACTCGCGTCACAAGATAAATAATACATTCATAAATATTTACAAATAAATCTCTTTTCCCGCGTGCGCGCGTGTGTGTTTGTGCGTGCAATAGCTCATTGTGAAAAGTAAAAAAGCGTGTGCATTTGATTGAAACGCTAGAGGACAGCATTAAATCCTTAATATACACACGGTTGTTTTGCAGAACACACTGTAGGTTACAGTATGACTTAATTATGCTGACACAAGAACAATTTAAGTGCTGGTGTAAGTAGCAGTGTAGACGACAGGGCAAGTATCAGAGTAAATACTATTGGTGATGACTTCCAGAATTATGTAACCCGTAGTATATATAGTCATGGGCTTGTGGTGGGGCACTCATGGGCTTGTGGTAAAAGAACCAGCCTTGTCAGTTCGATTCCTGGTCCCACCAAGTACTATGGCTGAAGTGCCCTTGGACAAGGCACCTGACCCCAATTGCTCCGTGCCGTATTCAAGGCTGCCCACTGCTCCGGTGCCCACTGTGTGTGTTTCACTGCACTGATAGGTTAAATGTGCAGGAAAAATACCTCTTTGTATGCACATGAGGCAAAAAAAATTACTTTATCACTTTACTGTTGACTGTACAGGTGATGTGACAGGTAACATTACATTTGCAGGTGAATGTACAGGTGACAGGATATGTAACATTGCATTTGCTGGTGACTGTACAGGTGACAGGACAGGTAACAGTGAACAGTGCATTTGCAGGTGACTATACAGATGATAGGACAGGTAACAATGCATTTTCAGGTGACCATATAGGTGATTGTACATCTAACAGCACAGGTGCAGGTGACAGGACAGGTAACGGTGCATTTGCAGGGGACTGTACAGGTGACAGGACAAGTAACAGTGTATTTGCAGTTGACTGTACAGCTGACACGTTGGAGGTATGCATGCATTTGACTGTACAGGTAATTGTACAGGTAAATGTGTAACATTACATTTGCAGGTAAATGTACAGGTGACAGGATATGTAACATTGCATTCGCAGTTGACTGTACAGTTAACAGGACATGTAACAGTGCAGGTGATTGCACAGGTAACAGCACATGTGCAGGTAACTCAAGCAGTTCCTTGGTCCTCAAAAGTTTTCTACATTAAAAAAAAACAATGTAACTTGGAGTTTTTTTTTCTTTCCACTGTCGCTTCGGCTTGCTCTTTGGGGGTTCAGGCTTATAATATTGTAACGCTGCTTTGTAAATTATAACATTTTAACGCTGCTATTGTAAAAAAGCGCTATATAAATAAATTACTGTAACTTGAACGTGACTGTACTGCTCACAGTGCAGGTGCAATTGTGTATATGCAAGCAAAAGCAAAAAAAAAAGCAATTTATAAAGTTGTTTCAAAGTTTTCTGGCTTGGCTTTTCCCATTGTTTACCTTTTAATCCTTTTTCCCAATTTTAAGTGTTGTAGTAATGACAGCTGCAGTTTGTGTAGTGAGACTACTTTATGCGTAGTAAATACTGAGGACGCCACCAATAAAAGGACACACACACACACACACACACACACATGGCTGCAGCACGGCAGTTGCAGAGTTAGATAAATTCTCTCCCCTCTCAGTCTCAAACACACACTGGGGAGGGAGGAGAAAACCGAAATCAGCAATATACCAACATCAATAATTAAGCAGCATTTGAGTTTGAGTTTTGGCCAATCAGAAGCTTCTAAATGCTGCAGATGGCGAGGATCATTTCTAATAAACATTGGCCGCATTGGTGCAGTGATGGATATAGAGTGGAAGTCTGCTCCATGGCGCATTTCATTTCATACTTCAGCCTTTTATTTTATACACCTGAGGCCATCAAACAACAGTGTGAGTGTGCACTTATTCTTTTTAACCCTGCTGTAGTGTGCACTATTTAGCCAGGTTCGGTCCCATCGGTGCAGTCCAGGTGTTTATGTCTAAAGGCTACGATATCCACCTAATATCTACTACTCATATTGAAACCCATTGCTTTCCACAACAATTTAGAGCATGTCTGTAAATTAAGGCAGTAGTTGTGAAGACTATACACATTAGTGACACTGCATAAAAATAGTTTACTCATTAAAAATGTAAGATAAATAAACCATGCAGCAACAAATTAGCTACTTCTCTGATTACACAGTGAATAGACAGATGGCTAACTTAAAAAATTCAACAAAAATGTAATGTAAGTTTTTATGATGCTTATAATTAAATGAAAGTAATGTTTCACTACTTTAACCTCAAAGTTATTTCTCATTGTTAATTTGGAAATTGGGACGGCTCGGTGGCTTTGTGGTTAGCACGTTCGCCTCTCAGCGCTAGGGATTCCCGGTTCGAATCCCCATCTGGGTGGAGTTTCCATGTTCTCCCATGTCCGCTTTGGTTTCCTCCGAGTTCTCCGGTTTCCTCCCACAGTCCAAAAACATGGATCAAGTCAATTGAGTTCTCCAAATTGCCCCATATAAAGTGTGTCTGAGTGAGTGTGTGCCCAGCGATGGATTGGTGTCCTGTCCTGGGTGTGTCTGCCCAGCGCCTGAAACGTTCTCCCCTGCATGGTCATGGGGAACCCCCCCACCCCCCCCGGAAGATAATGAAGTGGAAGATAATGAATGAAAAAGGAATTTGGAGATTGACCTTGATCCATGTTTTTGAAGTGTGGGAGGAAAACGGAGAACCTGGAGAAAATTTACACGGACACGGGGAGAACATGGAAACTCTCCACCCAGATTGAGATTCGAACTTGGATCTCCAGTGTTAATAGGCGAATGTGCTAAGCACTAAGCCACCGTGTCGCCCCATTTGCTAATATTGTAAGACAAAATATCATATATGTTTATACATATATACTCACTGGTCACTTTGTACTCACTCTCCTAATATCTACTTATTTATACAGTTGCAATTTCAGCAGTGCACTTTAAATAAAAGATTTGGACCAGCAGCCTTAGGAAGTTTGCAGCATTATTAGAGAAAATAGCTACGATGTTTGATCTTAGTGATTTGGATGACCAGAAAATTTCAAGCTGACAAACAAATACTATGAAAACCAAGATGAAAAAGAATATGAAATTGTATAATGAGTTAAGAACCCTATCTTACACCATTCACAAGGTGCGTTACGATGTATTTCATAGTTCATAGACGTTGATCACGGTGGACCCAAACTGATAAACTATTGATTTTATTTTCAATGTTTATTTTAAACGGTTGAACTTTTCTTGTATTTGTGGTACAGGCTTTGCTGTTCAGCGTACTCACAGATCAATTGCGTGCATAGTAACATTACCAAAGGTCACCAATCTCAGACAGATTTGGACACGCTAAACATGCACAGACAAGATACGAAGTGAAAAGCAGCAGTTAGAAGATAAAGAAAGGCCAATTCAGATGGCATGCTCTAAAAAAAATTGGACAACAAAAACTGAAAGGAATACAAGATGGGAAAAAAAACTGTTAAGATGTATAAGATCAAGTTAATAAGCTAACTTTTTTTATTGGCACACACTTTATGAAGCACTTTTTTTAATTGCAATATGTTTCTTTAATTGAGCTTGTTTTTTTTAAAGCATTTAAAACAATAAAAATGTTCAAATATCAGTGATGGATTGGCGCCCTCTCCTGGGTGTATCTGGCCAGCGCCCGAAATGTTCTCCCCTGGATGGGCATGGGGAACCCCACCGCAACCCTAATATAGGATTAAGCGGAAGATAATGAATGAATGTTCAAATATAACATATAGTCTATATATACATATAGTCACAGCATATGGCAGTAAATTGTAACAGTTTGAAATTATGACCGTTTGGACCTTGGCCTGACACAAATTTCCTCTAACTGGACCCTACTGAATTCTAATTAAATACTCCTGGTCTACACTGTACTGTGTTTTCTCCATTCACTGTAAAATGGAGAACCTCAAGGACCAACGCATTTATTCCAGGTAGCTGCTCCACTGAAATTGCAATCTGCCACAAAATCAGAGCGTACCTGGCTCAAAAAGGGAACAGCAAGCAACATGCTGATTGGTTTATTGCATGTTACGCTCAAAATTAACTAAAAAAACTAATGAAGAATTAAGATAATTTGTGCATGCAATTTTCTTCATTGTGATAAAAATGACACACTAACATGCTCTAAATCAAGCTAATTAAATACCACTGATAACCTGCATTATTTGTGTATTACTTTTATTTGTTACCTGCCCAGCTGCTTAAGAAAGACAATTACTGAAGACACATCTCTTTAACAAATACCTGTTAAAAAAAAAAAAAGGGTGAGGGGGGGGGCGTGTGCCGCGGCATCGAATAACATTCAGCTTTGATGAATTTACAGTATAGTTGGTTTTCTTCATAGCTTCTGACTTGTGGTGTTCTCATTTGTAAGTCGCTTTGGATAAAAGCGTCTGCTAAATGACTAAATGTAATGTAAATGTAAGTCCCACACTGAACCTCGATTCTCGTTTCTTAAACCTCAGAGTCAGATCACGTCAAATTTTGTTTTAGTAAAGTCATTATATTATATTCATCCACTGTTTTTTTATGACATTTCTGGTTTGCTGTATTAAACCATTTCCTTTTTCGCATGTGATGTGTTTCACATGTGGGGGATTATTGGATAATGAGGAGAAGCTAAGGGAATGGCGTATGTGGCATTGCTTGAGAACTGATGAACTAAAGACAGTTCTCAGTAGAGTACTTGTTCGGGGTGGTCTGAGATTCATTTTGTTCTGTACGGAACAATAAAGGCATGAACTTTGTTATCATGATATACTCGTATTGACGTAACAAGGAGATTAAATGTGATGGAGAGGGCTGAGAACCGGAGCGCCTTGTAGGTTACAATAAGCAACGAGGGAGCCTCATCGACATTTGCTGCTTTGGTTATTGCATTTTAATGAGTTAACGGCTGTCTCCAAAATCTGATGTTTTATTAATTATGTTATGTCTCTCTGAAGCAGGGGTGAATGGGGGATTTTTATCCTACACTGGTCCAGGCTGCAAGTCTATGACAGTGTTGATATTTGCATGATGTTGCTGCAGCATTTGGTCAGGTTTGGGTCACGTTAAAGTAAAAATGTAGTGAGTAGAAGAGTCGGGAACTCATGTAAAACTGGTTTTCCCACCTAACTGAGTAAACATCTTCGGGATTATAAGATGAGCCCAGAGGCCTTGGCTCACTACCACTCGATGCGTTGTCATTCGGTTTTGTGCTCATATTCTCTAATCCTCTGCAGCCTGAACAGAATCGTGTTGATCCACATCGCCTCTCGCCAGTCCCTCTGAGATCCCCTCATCCTCTGACAGATGAGGGTTAATCAGTCTCTCTGGGAATTCTCTTCCTCTTTCTGTATCTCTCCCTCTCTCCCTATTCAGTGCAGCTCAATATGAAGTAGAGATATTCTCATGACAATACCAAGATCCATTACTGACAATGTGAGTACTTCAGCCTATATCATTGGATAATCCATTAATCAATCAGGTATGTCAGTGATATAAAAGAGATCATGTTGGTGCTGTATAGCTGCTGGGTCTGGGGTTTAGTTCACATGTCAGTAACATGCCAATGTGGGTGGATGTACTTGTCTTCCACAAGGCATCACAGCGCTGCAGCAGATAACACTTCTACCCAACAGCAAGAATGTCCTGGGTTTGGGGTGACCAATGGTCCATTCTGTGTGGAGTGTGTCTTCCCTGTTGGTTTAATCTGGGTACTCCGATTTTTTCACACAGTCCAAAGACATGCTAATAAGTAAAATAGAGATACTCATTGAACCAACAACCATAGATGTGCTAGGATAGGCTGCAGCACCTCTTAACCTTAATATGGCCATGTTTTCACAAGCATATTGTACCATATAAATGTATATGCATGTGGTTATAGCCATGAATTAAATTAAATATTGATTGTATTATTAATATTGTTACATTTTGAATTATGCTATTACACTGCTTAATTTTTTTTTTACTAAATTATAAAGGTTAAAAATATACTCAATATACATTTTGTAAAATATACATTTTGTTATGCGCCATTTATAGATAGAGTGTGGAATATTCTAACCATGTTCATATACGGCAGGGAGCAGCACACATGGTGCAGGTCCCATGGAATGGAAGAGTGGGTGGCGTGCAGTAGGGTGATAACACCCTGCTGGCCATAGGGTGCACTAGAGCCCTATACAGGACAGGGTGCCAATCCATTGCTGGGCACATACTCACACACATACAGACGCTATATGTATATCGGAAAATTTGAAGCAGCCAATTCACATTGCATCCATGTTTGTGGAATGTGGGAGGAAACTGGAGAACCTGGAGAAAACCCACATGGCCACAAGGATTGGGATTTGAACCATAGTGTCACCCTTTTTGGAATTAATCATTTCATAAGATATTTGGACCTTTGTATTCCATCCCTTGCCTTCCAACAAAGTACACAATTCTGTCATTTGATTAAATAATATTACTAATCAACCCTAAATGTCCATATCTCTAAACCATTAGCCACATTTTTTGATGCAGGTGGAATAGTGGGTTAGTCTGTGGAGAAATGACCAAACATCTCACAGACAGAAAGCAAGAGCAAGAGTGTCTGCAGCTGTGAAACTCATCCTGCTGGGCCAAACTAATAAGCATCAGCTGTAAAGAGTGATGGTTTCTGATATTTCACGCTCAAATTATACAGCACCCCAAAAACTCTGGACTTCACTGGTTCAGGTATGTTACACGGCCGGCATGTGTGTTGTGTGCACATGTGTATGTGTCCCCAGTCAGTGTGTCAAATTGTTAAACTGTTAAAACTAGACCCTCACCTGTAGGAGCGAGGAACGTCTGTCCATCTGTTCTGTTCCACTCACAAAAAATGTGTGTGTGTGTGTGTTTGTGCATCTGAGTGCTTGTGAGTGTGTGCTAGGCCTGTGTGTGTGTGTGTGTGCATCTGTGTGCATATGAGTGTGTGCTAGGCCTGTGCGTGTGCGCGCATCTGTTTGTATGTGAGCGTGTGCTAGGCCTGTGTGTGTGTATGCGCACGTGTGTGTGTGTGTGTGTGTGTGTGTGTGTGCTGATTGGCAGTCTGTCAGCTTTGGGTTTTTATTAATCACACTGGTGATGGACATCCAGAGTGACTGGCTCTAATAAGATAGGATGCCTTCTTCATGAGTGTCCTATAACCCTGCAGCTCTGTGTGTGTGTGTGTGTGTGTGTGTTTGTGTGTGTGTGTGTGTGTGGTGTGTGCATGTACACACATACGTGATAAACTAGATATTCCTCAGGCAAATACCAACTACACCTTTTTTTATTTGCCACACATGCTCCCCATTCACAAATACACTTCCTCTCTCTCGCTCTCTCTCTCTCTCTCTCTCACACACACACACACACACACACACACACACACACAGCATGTTACAGCTATTGGCCGTATCTCTTTTAGGTTGTAAAATAAGTGCTTATTTGATTTAAATTTTATTTGATATACATTGTTGACACGTTCGGTCTCCATAAAGAATTATAAAGATGGCATGACAAGCTGTCTAGCAACCCCCCCCCCTTCTTCATACACACACACACACACACACACACACACAAACACATGCGCATGCATGTGCGCCACTCATCAATGTTTCATTGCTTCCCAGTGGAGTTGAGCTTCAAAAGGTGGAGCATGAGTCTGATTGTTGGCCTTTATACACACACACACACAGACACACACTCACAAAGACGGAGAAAGAGAAAACAAAAGCGAAGGAGAGAGAGAAACACATATATTTACAGTCATATACACAAGCACACTACTGTGATGCTGATGAGGGTCTTTCATCTGTCAATGCATTAAAGGTCAGAGGTTACAGCAAGATAACGATGTTGAATTGTGCAGAACTACCTGCATTGGGTGTGTGTGTGTGTGTGTTCCCAGAGGAATCCAATAAATCAATGTGTGGTCGCTCAGCTGAGCTGAGCTGTAATAAGAAGCGGTATAGTGCCCTTAAGTGAATGCAGACTGGGACTTGCATGTCGGTGGGAGTTGAAACTGACGGAGCCTTCACTTTACACAGTAATGATAGGCGGCATGACGGTGTGTACAGTGCCCATCATTAAACTGTGTGTAATTGATGTGTGACTGTACATTGTATTTTGTGAAATCTGTAATCTTTACCAAGTATAACTACATGCTATGTAGTGTATATGATAATGTTAAATCCATAACTTTTGATTCTTGAAACACAGGGCATGATGTATGCTGTGCAATATGATGTTACATGAGGTTTGCCATGATATTAAGAGATGCGTGAGAGCTGTGGCTTAGACATGGGAAAGATGTAATTTCAGGACACGTCATCAGTAGTATTCTTTGCACCGGGGGTACTAGATGCCTTTATCAAATGTGGCCAGCTTCAGATGGATTAAATCTGAGATTAAGTATTATGGTGACTGAATACTTGTTTAAATAGTAAGCGACACAATGCTCTTCCCTGAGTCAAGCTATCAACACTGATGGGCGTGGCCATTTCAAAATGTGGTGTGTTCAGAAACATTTATGTCGCATTGCTATATTGGCGACAGAAAACAAAGGTGCACCGCTGACTGAAAACAACCTCGACAGACTTTAACAGTCAGACATATATTGCTATCTTGTTGGTAAACCATCAAAACAGGCACTGATAGCTGAATAGAACTTAACGCTATTAATTAATAATTGCATGTAGCTGCACTTTTGAAATAAAAATCTGCCAAAGTCAGAGTGCTTCTGGTTCTTAAAGGAAATGGCATGTGACTCCAGGTTTGAATTCTGAAATGAATGAAGTTTCCATGTACTCTCTGTGTCTGTGTGGGTTTTCTCCGGGTTTTCCAGTTTTCTCCTGCAGTCCAAAAAATGGATTCAAGGTAAATTGGCTGCTCTAAATTGCCCCTTTCTAAATTCCCCTTATAAAGTGTATGTGTGTCTCTGTGAACCCTACCCATCCTCCCATTAAACATGTTGTGAACATTTTTTTTTAAATATCAAGATTAAAGTAAAACTGAACATTAACTGAACTGCATTCGTACTTAATAAAGTATTATACAGAGGTTTATTAAGTATAACTGTAGACCATGACCAACATTAATCCCCATTTCCATGTTCCTCCTCTTCTAAGCTTATGATGTCACCCCCATGCTGCGACTCCCCAGAGTGCCCCTGGTCAGTTTGAGAGAAAAAGTTTGCCCACGCCATATTCATCAGACCCAGGCGCATATCCACTGTCCCCCGATCAATACCTTTTTTACTTTCGCCAAACAATAATCATTCATCACGTCAAAGCAAGTAGTCTGGAAGGAAGTGAGCAGGCAATCAGAATCAGAAAGAGAGCGTTGAAGCCTAAGTGTGACTTAATAATACCATTCGTCTGGGTGTTTCCAGCATGCCGTACCTGCTTTACCTGCACAGGACACCGATGCCTGTGGGGCACATTACCCCTTAATTGAAATTGATTCATCGCGACGGTAAAAGTAAAGACACCCCATGTCTGAAACAAGCCTTTATGCCATACCTCAATAATTTATAATAGCAGCTCATGAATTCTCTATGAGATCTTTAAAAGGGAAGTTTGTAAGGAAATGACCTAATGGGCATTTAATGTTCTGACATCAGAAAATAAGTAGATATACTCTACCTCATAACTCAAAGGTGGAACAGAACATTTACTGAGAGTGCATTAAAAGTTAAGGGAAAAAAGCTTTTACACATAGTTTTTAGAGGGAAGTCAATTTACTGGAATTCTGGAATTCTTATAAGCACTAAAGTTTAATCGAGAACATAGTAAATTAATTAAAACAATTTAGAACTTATTAAATTACAGTACATGATCATATAATTAATATACAGTACCACTCAAAAGTTAGGACACACACCCTTTTTGCTCCTCTTAGCGTCAATGTTATCAGTTATAATTACCGTAAAGATGGACTTTGTAGGACTACAATACTGTGTTTGTCCCCTTTACTCCGTACTCTAATGGTCAGGACCCCAATAGTACCACCATAGAGCAGGTATTATTCAGTTGTTACAGTATTCTCATTCCAGAAGTATCACACAGAACTGACAATACGCCACCCAAATTATACCTGTTCTGGTCCTAACTAAAAGAGAGCCAACAGTGGACTAACAAATGTACTACAGTCTGTAATTGTAAAACTACAAAATCCATCTATATGGTAAGTGGAGGAAATAGACAATAGAGCAAGAAGGGGGCATGTCCAAACTTTCGACTAGTAATATATTATCAACCTTAGCCACTCAGAGCAAGCACCACTTGGGGCTGTCGCTCAGTCGCAAAACAGTGGGGAGCACACTGTGAATTTAAGCCCCCGGGTCAGCATGACAGTCAGCAACAATACCCTGTGCGCTGCCCCAGATAATTAAGCACTACAGATAGGAAGGTTACAAAATAAATTTTAAAAAACAAAGCACAGTGCGCCAAAAAAACATACTATCAGTGTGTTTTACTTATTGTGTGCTCTGAACTCTATGTAATACAATGGCCAAATTGTAATTACTACGCATTACAGTGGTGCACTTCACCTGCTCCTAATAAATTACAACACAGTGGGAAAATAAACCTACTAGCCTCCATTGTTACATTACAGTAGGTCTATTTATACAACAGTTACAAAAAATGTCTGAAATTAAAATGTGATGTTTGTTAATCTTTCAGACAACACCTCAATCTTGTACATGGTATAGAAGTTTCGAAAACACTCAGGTGTGTAAGGGGAAAATCTGACATACAGCACTGTGTGTCATTTATGAGGCAGGATCTAGTTTCATATATATTATTGTCTAGATGCATTATTGTAGCAGAGCTAAGAAATTGTGTAAGTAGGGTAAATCTAAGTGTGTGCTTACACACACACACACACCCACACTTACTGGCCGCTCTGATAGGGATCCATCCTTGTTCTTATATTATTACATTTTTCAGAGATGCACTTTCTCATCTCATATTATCTTTCACGTAATTATACGTCATGGGGAAGAACATTTAGTGTTCTTGGCAGGACATCACTTGGCAGGGCATCAATAGTACATTTGTAACAAAGCTGCTTTACAGTTTTATAAACCTTTTAAACCCCAAAACACAAGCCGAAGCGACAGTGGCAAGAAAAAAACTCCCTGTTGTGTTCTTATTTTAAGGAAGAAACATTGGGAGGACAAAGACTCAGTGGGGGACTCTTCCATCTTGAGCAGCCGGGCAGCATCAACAGTATAGGACAGCCATGTACAAATTGTGTGATAATCAGGTGTCCATATTTAACAATTGGAAAACTATATTATAACTATATCTTTATAAGTCCATTAAGGGCATCCTGCAGGACTGCCAGTCCAATAATAATTCAGGTTCCATTCAGTAATTGTTGTAGCTGCAGTGCTTCAGCAGAGCCATGGATAAAGGGCTGATGACTCCTCCAGGGAATTAGCAACAACTCAAAAGAAACAAGCAAGAAAAGCAGTTAGAGCTAATAAAACACAACATTTAAGTAATAACCAGAGTTTGATTGACACAGTGCAGCATGTGATTTTGGCATAACTGACTAGAGCAGCATAACTTAAAGGAGCAGATACTGCAGTCTCTACTTAGTTGAGTGGGCTTCCTGGAACAGCATAATTTCAGTGCCACACCCACTACTAAAGATGAGCTAGGGAAGAGGTGAAATGACAGCATAGACTGATCCCAGATCACCAACCCAACACTGCTAAGCCTGAGATCTACACCTTCATGTGTTTTTAGTCGAAGCACGTTCGCCTCTCAGGGTTAGGGATTCCCGGTTTGAATCTCAATCTGGGTGGTGTTTCCATGTTCTCCCCGTGTCCGCGTGGGTTTCCTCCGGGTTCTCCAGTTTCCTCCCACAGTCCAAAAACATGGATCAAGTCTATTGAATTGCCCAAATTGCCCCATATAGAGTGTGTTTGTGTGAGTGAGTGTGTGCCCAGCGATGGATTGGCACCCTGTCCAGGGTCTATCTGCCCAGCGCCCGAAACATTCTCCACTGGATGGGCATGGGGTTCCCCACTGCGACCCTACTAGACGATAAAGTGGGAGATAATGGATGGATGGATGTTTTTAATCTACTCTTACAGATTAATAGTGATTCAGAGTACAGTATAGTACAGTAACTGGAAGCCAGTTCCAAAAGTTGAGGAGCTTTGTGGGAGAATGCTCTTTCACCAGCAGTAATTTTATTTATTTTAGGAGCTAAAAGTAAACCAGCACCTTGAGATCTGAGCCTGCATGTTGGCTTATAGACTCAGCTCAGTGAGATACTATGGAGCCTGATTATGTAGAAATTGGATTCATTGGATTTCATTCCCAGGCGGCACGGTGGCTTAGTGGTTAGCACGTTCGCCTCTCAGCGCTAGGGATTCCCGGTTCGAATCCCCATCTGGGTGGAGTTTCCATGTTCTCCCTGTGTCTGCGTGGGTTTCCTCCGGGTTCTCCGGTTTCCTCCCACAGTCCAAAAACATGGATCAAGTTAATTGAATTCTCAAAAATTGCCCCGTTTAGAGTGTGTCTGTGTGAGTGAGTGTGTGCCCAGCGATGGAGTGGCACCCTGTCCTGGGTCTATATGCCCAGCGCCCGAGACGTTCTCCCCTGGATGGGCATGGGGAACCCCACCGCGACCCTAATAGAGGATAAGCGGGAGATAATGAATGAATGAATGGATTTCATTCCCATGTGTTCGTCTTTCAGTTCCATCTGGTCTATGTGATGTTAACTGGTCCTTGTTTAGCTGTTATTGTCAAGGCATTTCATTATTGTTGACAGCTGTGTTTTACTGATGCATGTGGTCCTTATTATCTAATCCAGCCTTTTCTTCATGTCGGTTCAACCATCAATTTTGTCAGTCCTATTTTTCTGTGCGTATGTGTTTTTGTTACCCCTTGATGTACTTGCATTACATTCATCAAAGACTCCTCATCCAGCAAAGCACCTGCAGCAGGTTTGTGGCACACATGATGCCACGGCTTGGAAAAACATAGTACAGAGCTTGATGTTGTGCATTATTGTAAATAAATCACAGACATGTTCTGGTCATTTATTTACAATAATGGACGCCCTCATATACATTACTGCTACTATAATCTGTACTGTGAACAAATACATTTATCATCTTCAGGTCCAGCACAACCAGCCTAAGCAGGGTCTATTTATATAATACTGGTTTTGAATTACTCCTAATTACTGTAAATGCTTTATTTTCGGATCATGAACTTGCAGCAAAGACCTTTACAGCTTCATAAAACATAAACAAACACCGTTAGGGCCACCATAGTTTTCATGCACGCATGTAAAATGGTCTGTCTATGTAAGCGCCTGCTTTCTTTGACATGCTCTGAAGCACTTCATAGATCCTCAGGGTCGTTTTTTTACTGCATGACAAGAAACATGCTTTCTGCAACCTCTAGGGATAAAGATGTTCACTTGTTGGTCATTGTAGAACATGATTTTTTTTTCTGTGTTGTGATTGAGTGTGAGAATACACAGAAATGTGACACTGTGTGAAAATAATGCCGTGATGACCAGTAATGCCAAATGCACTTTTCCCCCTGCATGTGCAACCTCCACCCTGTGCATTGTACACTCAGTCTACAGGTAGCGCTCATTCCTTTGACGCCTGACTGAGATCGATACCAGCAATTCTGTGCCTTTAGTGTCGCAGCAAGTTGAGCGTGAATTATTCAAAAGCAGTAGGAAATTTCAAATTGGCTTTATTTTCTGGACATGGGCCTCAGGCCTCCACATTGTCGGTGTGCACTACAAGTGTTTTTATTATTTGCCTGAGTGTTCTGCCCTCATTAATAAGTTCCCCTTCTTCAATTAGACAGACACTACCATAACACACTGGTCAGATTTGGTATTTATTCAAAATGACAGCATGCAAATGGTGTAAAACTAAGTGAAAAAACAGAATAAAACACACAATTAGCATAATGTATGTAATTGCTACAATATCTAATATAATATCCAAGCATATAGCCTACAAATAATCTAGCATGCTATACTAACTAGCTTAATATGTGAAAAGGTGATTACTTTAATGCAGTTGCAAAATATACACATAATATATTTATACAAACAATATCCTTCAAAAATACACAGAAGATGCTTCTACGAGAGATTTCAAAGGAGGATGAGAACCAGATTCGTCAGTCGCACAGTTCACCATGCCCAAAACTAGTCTGACTGAAACAAAGATTAAAGATGACTTCCTCTAAGTGTCACATGACTACCATGAGTTCAAAACACCACCTAGTGGTAGGAGGAGGAACTAACACAATAATTACATATAAAATGAACTCAGTCCAGAACACTCCCCGCCTTGTATCTAAAAGATGCCACTTTTAACAAGGAGAGTTAAGGAACAATAAACCCTAGCCAGTCTCTGGGGAGAGCAGTAGGACGATTTCTGAGACAGGTCGCAGAAAGATCTTGTTTGACCCACCCCTTGCATTCTTGATCTCCACCTTCCTTACCCTCCCGTCTGTGCTAGGGAGGGTCTTGATGGTGATGCCCATGGGCCAGTTGTTACTCTGCAACTGATCATTTTTCAAGAGGATAACATCCCATACTTTCAGATTGTGTTTCTCCTTTTCCCACTTCCTGCGTCTCTGCAGAGTGGGTAGGTACTCAGTCCTCCATCGATGCCAATAGGTGTTGGTGAGGCTTTGGACGTGCCTCCACTGCTTGCCGTAGAGGTCCTTCTTGTCAAATTCACCTTTAGGGGGAGGAAGGGCACCAACCTTCTGTGTGAGAAGTGTTGCAGGTGTCAGGATGAATGGGGAGTCGGGGTCTGTGGACACAGGAACCAGAGGACGGGCATTCGGGATAGCTGAGACCTCCACCATGAATATAGTCAGGACCTCATGCGTGAGCCTAGCTGGGCCGACCTTTAACAGCATAGAGTCCAGTATATGCCTTGT
This sequence comes from Corydoras maculifer, assembly GCA_019802435.1. Taxonomy (NCBI): domain Eukaryota; kingdom Metazoa; phylum Chordata; class Actinopteri; order Siluriformes; family Callichthyidae; genus Corydoras; species Corydoras maculifer. Next base: position 484,357 of record JAFMOD010000249.1, read on the forward strand.
CAGTCCAATGAGCCGCTCCCAACTGCCCCCATGTGTGAATAGTGTGGTGGGGGTTGCAGATCCATTTACACCCATTGTCACTGAGAAATATTTGCACCTCCTTGTCACTGGTCACAGAGTCCATCTGCAAGTCCTTACAAGCCCCAACGAAATTGGTGCCACAATTGCTCCTGATCTGTTTCGCTGACCCCTGACTGAGAAGAACCATCGTAGAGCATTGATGAAGCTTGAAGAGTCCATTGACTCCAGTATTTCTATATGTGTGGCCCTGGTGCTCATACACGTAAAAAGCGCAGCCCATCTTTAGCTGCCAGCCAGTCTTCTGGTCCGCTGTGCCGTGACCACCCATGGTCCGAAGACGTCCACACCCACATATGAGAAGGGAGGATCCGCACTGAGGCGGTCTGCAGGCAAGTCAGCCATCTTCCTGCGTAGCCTTTTGCATATGAAGCAGTGATGAAGGATGCTGCTGATGCGCCGTTTCCCACTGATAATCCACAGGCCTGCCGCTCTCACAGCACCCTCGGTGAGGCGCCGTCCTTGGTGCTGGACCTGCTCATGATAATGCCGAATGAGCAACATTGTGACGTGGCTCGGCCCAGGCAAGATTACAGGACTAACCTCTCTTCCATCCAGGTTTGCTTTGGACAGGCATCCTCTTGAGAATGCCAGCACTGTCAAGGTAAGGACAAAGGCTGAGGAGTGGGCTTTGTTTAGGAACGGCTATTCCTCCCCGAATGCATTCCTACGCCTCTGCGAAGGCATCTTGTTGGACCCGTATTATGACATTTCTTGCTTCCTCCAAGTCTTCTGTGGGATAGGGCCCTTCATGGATGTGCCAACCCTTGCAGCCGTTCCCCTGTGTGAAGGAGTGTGCAACATGCACGAGTCTAGCAACTGCTCGATTGAGTGACCGCCAGCTGGAGAACCTCTCAAAACGCATAGGGCCAAGTTCGTCCCCGGTTACCCTGGTAAAGTGACAAGTGATCTTTGGTCGGACATCAGAAAGTCAGAAATGGGGTCGACCAAGTCAAAGGATCTAGGAGTAGGTTCGACTTCAGTTGACATCAACAAAAATGGTGGTCCATGCAGTCATGTGGTATGAGTTAGGCTGCCTAGCTGGGACTGCTCGTGAGCCGTAGTCAGCAGGGTTTAGGCAGGAGGGCACGTACTTCCATTGCCTAGGGCTTGATGACCTCCTAATGCGCTGCACCCTATTGCTCACGTAGACATAGAATCGTCTTAATTCATTGTGGATGTAGCCTAGGACCACCATGCTATCCGAATAGAAGGTTACGGTGTCAAAGATGGTGTCCATCTCATCCACAATCGCATCTGCAATCTCTACCGCCAGGACCGCAGCACATAGCTCAAGCCTGGGGACTGTTGTTACTGGACGTGGAGCAAGCTTTGCCTTGCCGAATACGAATCCCACCTCCTCATCATTGCTCGCATTGGTTGTCCTCACATAAGCAACAGCAGCTATAGCAGTAGTGGAGGCGTCACAGAATACACACAGGTCCTTGTTACCTGCTTGGGAGAGAGAGATGGAGGTGCATTGGCGTGGGATCTTGAGCTGTTCAAGCTCCTTCAGAGAGTCCCTCCACAGCTTCCATTCTCTGTACCTTTCCTCAGGGAGAGGGGCATCCCAGTCGCATGACTCTGTGGTGAGCTCCCTCAGTATGGACCTTCCTTGAATAATTAACGGGGCAGCGAAACCTAATGGGTCAAACAGACTGTTTACTGTGGACAGGACCCCACGTCTCATGTAAGGCTTCTCTGCGTCGGCCACTCGGAAGGTGAACACATCATCCGAAATCTCCCAGCTCACCCCTACTCTCCTCTCCATGGGAAGGGGGTCTGTGCTGAGATCCAGGTCTTTCATCCCCTTAGCCAGATTATCAGGAGGGAAGGCCTTCATCACAGCCACCCTGTTAGACAAGATCTTGTGAAGCCGGAGGTTGGAGAGGGCCAGCATGTCTTGAGTATTGTGAAAAAGAGTGATGGCTTCCCCCTCTGAAGGAACAGACAGGAGGCCATCGTCAACATAGAAATTCCTCTCAACGAACTGACTAGCCTCTAGAAGAAACAAGATCTCAGCCTTAGGGTCGAGAGGAGGTATCTTAGAGGTTAGATTCCGGACCAAGCCACTGAATCAACATGTCAAATTCAGTGGCATTAAAGAAGGCAGACCTCCAAGCCCAGTAGTTTTTGGGTCTGTCATTGAACCTTGTGAGTCCAGCTGTAAGTAGCTCACGGCGAGCTAAGAACCTTCCCAGAACTGATACATTTGCACTGGATTCTTCTTCCCTTGGACAGCTGCAATCCACTGTATCTAGTCTGTGCGCAAAGAAACAAAGATTAAAGATGAATTCCTCTAAATGTCACATGACTACCATGAGTTTAAGACACCACCTAGTGGTAGGAGGAGGAACTAACACAATAATTACATATAAAATGAACTCAGTCCAAAACACTGAGTGATATTTGCTTCATTTTTGGTGCAAAATGGGGCTTTATTAGTTGAAGATGTTAATCCCTGCATGGGTGTGCATGTTGCATTTGTTTTCATTATGCATGTGAGTGATCGGGAATGTTTACACGGCCAGCGCGCCAGCATTTTTATGCTTGAACTTTCCACACATCCAGATCATCTAAGACTGCTGTGTTTTTCTCTTTATTCTTCTGTAAACGCAAACCAGCAAGGCTTCTAAGGTGCTGCCTCATGCTTGTGTGTGTGTTGTCAAAGCACGCTCAGTAAGATCTGCACCCTTCTGCTATAAGGCCTCGAAGCTACATGAGGTTTTCATGTGTCAATCAAGTCCATAATTTCTTCCCCCAATTTATTTCAAGCTGGTATGTGATCAATATCATCACTTGAACATCTCGCCACTGTTTACCACCTATCTCCATACCCCCTACTATCTTTCTTTCTCGCACACTCTCTCTCACTTGCTCCCTCACTCTCTTTCTCTCCAGTTGTATCCATTTCCTTCTGGCAAAAAGGGACGTTATGAATAAATGATACAGAATAGCTAAAGGTTCAGATACTAAATAATGAATTTCACCACCAAAAAACACAACACAACTTCTCCAATCATAAAATAGCGCTCCCCTTCCATATTGATTGTGCTTCTCTTTTGCAAGCAGATGCACAGAAACCTGGCACGGCACGGGACGCCCAAGTGTGCGCTGAGTTCACGATGGGGAAAAAGCCTAGAGATAGTTCAGGCAGCAATCTGGAACTGGGATGAACACATAGCACCAGGGTGGTGGCCACCAGGGTGTCCCTGCTCCAGCTTCCTGCCTTTGCATCCACGCTCCAATATTTAGGCTTCTGAAGGACAGAGTAAAGAAGGATGAGGGTGTAGAACTTCAACTGAGGATGTCTGAATCGCTGTGAGTACGGTCATATGTTTCTCCTGTGAGGGGTGATCGGTTTTGTGCCTCCCTCCATCAGTGTGTGTGTGTGTGTGTGGAGGAGAGTATGTGAGCTAGTGTGTGAGTGTGTGAGTGCAGGGCAGTAGATGGGAGGGGGTCTGCATGCTCGAGAAAGTTCACTTTCTGCCACTTGTGCCTTTTTCTGCAGGTGCTTTAGTGTTCGCTTGCATATGTGTGTGTGTGTATTTGTATTTGTTTATGTGTGAGGGTTTGTGGATGTGATTTTGTGTTTGTATGTGTGTGAGTGTGTGCATGTCTGGGGCATATTTGTGTGTTCTTGAGTATTAAAATTATCCTAAAAAGTAATTTTATATAATACTACTACTACAACTATTTTGTTATATTACATTTAATAATAATAATAATAATAATAATAATAATAATAATAATAATAATAATAATAATAATATTGTTATTATTAAATTTAAAATGACAGAATAATTAAATGTATTAAAAATTACAAATTTGAAATGCAATTTTACTTATTTATCTGGCTGAGGTTAATATTAATACAATAAAACAGATAAATGTCCCTATATGCTTCAGCGTGTTTCCGTGTCCTCATGTGCCTGTGTCTTCATGTTCCCATGTCCACGTGTTCCCATGCACAAAGCAAAGTCCATAAATGCATGGTTGGGTAAGTTTGTGGATGAAAAGTAGAACCTTTACGGACCCACAACTTTATTAAGTCCTGTTTCCACTCCATCAAACACCTTTAGGATGTTCAGGAGATTGTGAGCCAACCTCAACCTCAATATCATATTATTTACCTGGATAAATGGATGACCATTCCCACAGAAAGAACACCAAATTTTATAGACATAGAAGCTGGGAGGGTGTAGCTGCAAAGTGGGAGGCTTTAAAGACGGGATGTTATAAACCTATTACCTATATACCTATTAGGAATATTTTAGTATATATTAGTGCATTTATTAATTCAAATGATTGAATAATAAAATTATAGTAATTAGTAGAATACATTTACAAATGTAAGAAATATTGTAAAGCTTTGTTGATTTTTTATTTGTTTTCTGAAAAATAAAAATGTATGTGCTTTTCAATTAAAATTAGCATTAAAAAGGTTAAAATTCATTATAATATAAACATCATGTTATTTCAAAAGTACATATTTTTGTATTTTGTTTGCTTACTATAGAACATTATACTGACAATATTTAACTAATTCTGAATTTGAAATGAAATAATTATGTTATTAATAATATAAGAATACTTATTTGTATTTTAGTTTTATAAGAAATGTTTGTTTAAATCTTTATAATTTAAATGAGTAAATTGTCTTTATACACATGTAAAATTCAGTTTATAATAATAATCATAATAATAATAATAAGAAGAAGAAGAAGAAGAAGAAGATACTGCTCTCTTGGTGTGAGATGTGTTGCACTCTTTGTGTTCAATGCAGCACTAAATGTTAAATTATTGATGTTTCTATGAATATGTAAATGAGCAGAGCATTGTGTTAATGTGTTGTGTGATTTGTACCATACTCCTAAACTTGTGTGTGTGTGTGTGTGTGTGTGTGTGTGTGTGTGAACATTATGATGAGTGTTTTGGGAAGTGTTGTGCTGTATTTAGTGTCTTATGTTGGGTGATTTTTAATTTGCTTTGATGCTGCAGTGCAGTTCCCTGAGCGCGCTTTTGTTCTCCGTCTCGTTCCCGGCATGCCTGAGGTACTCTGTTGTGAGCTTGTAAACTCTTTGTTGGGTGGGAGACTGTGATTTGGAGTGTATTTTAGAGATAAAGCAGGCCATTTTTTTGCCTTTAAAGCGCAGTGTAAGAACATCTTGGCCCCGCCACACTCAGACGGGACAGAGTGCGCGAGAGACAGAAACACAGAGAGACAGGATTTTTGAAAGCCCGATTAAAGTTTGATGGTAATGAAGGCGGCATGGGATTGAAGTTGACAGCCCATTCCCCTTTGCTTCCTTCTGTCTCACTGAATTAAGGCCGCACACAAGAAAAATTTCCCATTTCTTTTAGAAGGAACTGTATCACCCTAACACAGTTACAGCGTTTACTATGCAACCGTGTTTCAGTATCCAGTTCCAGGGTTAGGAATTATGCTAATTGTATAAACTACACTGTTAGGTCAAGTTTAGTGAGCTGATCTAGGTGCAGTTCATTTGATCTACCTTCTTCAATAATAAGATAAACCTGACAGACTTAACAATATAATAACTGAAGGTCCTCTTGTCTGTGACACCACATTGTTTTTTATGCTACATTTACACCTTTATTCTAAAGTCTTTCAGAGCATAATGCGTAAATTAATTACTTGTTTTTGTTGAGGGCACAAATCCATTGCTGAGCAGACACACTCAATCAAACAAACACACACCCTACACAGGGGCCATTTTGATAGGAGCTGCTTAGAGCAGCCAATTCACCTTTTTGACTGGTACTATATGTGACAATTTCATTATTAATCATTGAAAGTTATAATAATACTAATTTAAGGTGTAAACATACATTTGGGCCAGTATTTTGATAGATGTTCGTTTCTTGTCGAGCTTCCCATTTATAAACCATTGGTTTAACAATTTCTGCACAAATTCTGCAGAGTTGTAAAATCCTTTATGAAAGTGTGTCAAATGTTAAAGGTGTAATTTATCATGGATTTAAAACAGGAGATTATAGTATATAGTATTCTAATACTTTTCAGCATACGCTCGGACAGTTGTTGGCTCACACTCTGTCTGCATGCATAATGAGTAAGTCATCCCTTGGGATTTAAATGAGGGAAAGGGAAGGTTATGGGGGCTTTTTATGGGGGATTGAAAGGGATTAAGGCTCATTTCTTCCTTCACACCCTCATTTTTTTGTTTACTTAAACCTTTGATTTTTAAATGAGCCCTCTGAATTACAAGGTTCAGGTCATCATCAGATAAATCACATGTATTAAAATGTATTAAATTATAAAAAAAAATTTACTTAAAATGAAGGCTTCTTTGAAAATGTCAAAGAACAAAACAGTAGCAGAGAATAGCAAATGTTTTGACATAACATTCATGATATATTTAGAACAGGTATATCAAAAAGTCATATAAATTTGTTGGAACAATTTTTTATTGTGGGAATTATCAGTGTTGAAAACTGATGAGTCACCCATGATGTTTAGTGGGACTGAGGTTAGATATCTGTTCAGTCTTAACAACAAACTTGTCAAAGTATTAACATGACAAGGACTAAGTTTAAAATACTACAACCCTAATTAACAAACTTTAGTGAGTCGTCTGAACATATGACGTCTGTATATTTTGTTTTCAGTCAGTGGTGCCGCTGTGTTGCCAAGAGAGCAATTTTCCAGAAATGTACCTGAACACCTCATTTGGAGATCACCATGCCCATTGGGGAAATATAATTACAAGCATTGTTGTTATTTAAATGACACAGGTGGAAGGTGTGAAAACAGAATGTTGGCAAGGGGGGAGGGGTTGAGATAGCAATCACGAGGGGTAAATTAGAGCCTCACGGAGCACAAGGGCTAAATTAGAGCCTCACGGAGCACCAAAAGTTCAATATTCATAGTCATTGACATTTCCACAATTCAGTCCAGTGTCCAGTGATAACCTGAACTGGTGGAAAGGAATAATAATATAATATATTTAAATAATATATAAATATATTAATATAACAATATATACATAACGCAGGATTTTTGTACATCATCAAGTAGGTGAAAGTACGGTTCCTGTGTGTGGCACCAAATTAAACAAACAAACAAACATGAAACAAAAAGCATGATGATTTAGGGCTATCCAGAGTTGGCAACTTTTGCTCTACACCTACTGGGTCAGTGGTTCATTTTACAACTGTACAATGTCCTGAAACAAACATCTGGGTTTGGTCAGAACCACCTAAGAAGACAAGAAAAAGATAGTATGCTCCTCAGAATGGATCGTCCTGAATAGTCCACACTTTTAAACTTTTGGTTAAAAAACTTTGGATAAACAGAAAGATGAATGCATAGCAACCTACAAGTGCAGTAAATTTGTAAGAACCTTAGCAACCGTTCAGAGAAGAACTTTCTGAATATCTTAATCCCATTATAGAAAGAATATCTTCATTGTGTTCAGAGCCATAACCAAAGTTTTGGAGTACATTGAAGTATTAACTGGTATACCTTGCATATAATAAAATTTATTATTATTATTATTATTATTATTATTATTATTATTATTATTATTATTATTATTATTATTATTATTATTATTTAATAGTTTCTATGTAGTGTGTAGTGTGCTGCACCTGTTACAAATTGTGGAGGATCCTGAAGAACAGCTCACATCAGGATTTGTCATACAGTTAGCAAAATGCTGTTATAGTTTGATACCTAAGGAACCATAAACCGTTCTGCGTAGTGCACTTGGATTTTCAGCCTCTACTACTAAAGTCCCTCAGAGTTATGATGGTCATGAATAGGTAAAAAGTTTCGCCCCAAGCACTCACGTGTTATCTGCTTTCATTATGGCTGTCGGCTCAATTATAGCTTACACTGGAGTGTTTCTCCTTCATCTAATAGCATCAATCGACAGAAGTGTGCGACAAGACGCAACCCCACCTCTTAATCTCTTACCTCTTACACACATGCACAAACACACACACACACACACACACACACACACACTGGTAGGACACGCGTAATGGAGACGGAATTCGGAGCAGCTGATGCAGCCGAGCCTATTTTCATCAAATATTAATGAAATGGAAGCATACACTATACTCTGGCTAAGCAAGAGAGGAGAGAAAAAGAGATTTGAAAGTGTTGTGTGTTGATGGTGGTAATTACGATCTCTCTCTAATTAAAAATTCAGCAGCTGCAGTTTATTTGAGAGCATCACTCTTTTTCTCACTGCTGCATTTATTTCCTTTTTACAAAGTATTTTCTTTTTACAACACTAATCATAGTGGACTTTTTACTCTATCTCTCCCCCCCCCCCTCTCTCTCTCTGACTTTCCCCTACAGTTCTACACCTTGTGTTGGAGCTGCTGGGTGCAGTTAACCCGATGCCTTTAGTTTTATTTTCCTGTAATAATATCATGGCGGTTATTATTTTTTATAGCATTGTGCTTAGATATTAATATATAAAAATATTTCTAAAATGACAATGATAAAAGCAGGTGGTGTATATTTTAAGCTACTCCAGAATTTATATAATTTTCTTTCTTTAGAGATCATACAGAATTGTACAAATCTCAAATATTTAAGTTTAATACCATTCCTCCTGAAAGTAAATGTTTGTAACTATCACATATATATGCTTAAGAATATATTTTTAAATATCTATATTCATTTTTAATAAATTACACATCACAGTTGCTTAGTGGATAGCACATCTGCCTCTCAGCGCTGGGGATCCAGGTTCGAATCCCAATCTGTGTGGAGTTTATATGTTCTTCCTGTGTTCTCGTGGGTTTCCTCCAGGTTCACCTGTTTCCACCCACAGCCGAAAAACATGGATTTAAGGTAAATTGAATGCTCTTTTTGAATCGAGCATGGCTTTTACTTTCCGCTTGTTGCCTGCTCCTTCATTCGGAAGGTTAATAAGACTAAGTTGGCCCATCTTCAGCGGACAGCAGATTGACAGTGCACATGCTCTAGAACCACAGACAGCTTGGAGCCGAATACAGAGCCGCGCGCGGTAACGTGCATGAGGAGCGTTTATAGTTGGAACTGACGCAACACATGACTGTGTAATGTCCCAGCATCAAACTAATTTAACAACCTTAGAAAAATAACTAGAACCATTGTTCATCAGCTAATAAAAACTGAGGTGAAGAATCCTCGCGTTGCAGCTAATTCAATTTAATGCTACCTGTGGCAGCAGGATTGAACGCTGAATATGGTTTCACTTTCTTTAGTATATATTTAGTATATAATGTATGATTTTATACAGTTACTGTTTAAATCTTGAAGAATAAACCAGTAACAAATATTTAACTCACTGTATCAGAAAAAAAATATTCAGACTGAAAATATGCTCTTGATGGCTCTTTACTGAGATTCTGTAAGGTGAGATTACAGCACACTTAAAAAAAAAAAGAACTACACACATGGTTTTGCATAATAAACATACAAAGATCTTCATATATATGTAGCTACTGGACTGACTCTGTCATTACAACACATCCTATTGTTATTAATATAATACACATGAAATTAGGTTTCTGTTGGGTTTTATACACCAGAATAACTTAATGTCTTCAGTGTATGGAGGTGGATTATGCACAATTGATAAAACAATTACAGAAGCTGCATGAACACTGCTGTTTACTACTGTTTACACATGTTTACTACTTGTGTACCCAAGGTGTGTACGTAGAATAACATAGAAACAAACCCACACAGTTGCTTTGCTACTTACCTGTAACACTTACTCTTTAGAATTCTGCAGAGGTTTATATACTCTATAAAAACCACCAAGAAGCAGCATAAGATGTCTCAGCAGCAACACCAGTGATTGGTAGAGACATTGATTAGTACTTTGTGCAGGGTAAACTTGTATTTAAGTATTGTGGAAGTGTTGTGTTGTTTGGTGTTTTTGGTTTTCTTTCTTTTATTCAGTTAAATAAAGTTTAAAAAAAAACAACAACAAGATTGATTACACATAAATTAACATTTACACCATCTACAGGAAATGTCATCGCAGGCTGAGAAGAGGCAAGTGTATGTATGTCAGATGTTATGCCTGTATTTCAGCTATCAGGTGAATTAGTGTCTTTTTAATCTCACTTTCTCTCTCTTTACATCTTTTTCAGTGTATCTATTTCTACAGTTTTCTTTCTCCCTGCAACTGTCACATTGTGCACATGTGCACACACACACACACACACACACACACACACACACACTTAGTGCAGATCAGATGTGGAGGTTTCTATGACAGCATCCCTATGACAGTCAAAGAACAAAACAGTAGCAAGAGATTAGCAAATGTTTTTATATTACAGGATTTTTTATTCATGATATATTTAGAAAAGGTATATCAAAAACTCATAAACATTTGTGGAAACAATTTTTCAATTGTGGGAATTATCAGTGTTGAAAACTGATAAGTCATCCATGATGTTTAATGGGACTGAGGTTAGACATCTGTTCAGTCTTAACAACAAACTTGTGCCAGAAATGTACCTCAACACCTCATTTGGAGATGACCATGCCCATTGGGGGAAATATATTTACAAGCATTGTTGTTACTTAAATGACATAGGTGGAAGGTGTGAAAACAGAATGTTGGGGGGGGGGCGTTAGATAGCAATCACGGGGGGTAAAATAGAGCCTCACGGAGCACCAAAAGTTCAATATTCATAGTTTTTGACATTTACACAGTTCAGTCCGGTGATAAATATATTAATAAATATATTAATATAACAATGGCGGCACGGTGGCTTAGTGGTTAGCACGTTCGCCTCTCAGCGCTAGGGATTCCTGGTTCGAATCCCGATCTGGGTGGAGTTTCCATGTTCTCCCCGTGTCCGCGTGGGTTTCCTCCGGGTTCTCCGGTTTCCTCCCACAGTCCAAAAACATGGATCAAGTCAATTTTATTCTCTAAAAATTGCCCCAAATAGAGTGTGTCTGTGTGACTGAGTGTGTGCCCAGCGATGGATTGGCGCCCTGTCCTGGGTCTATCTGCCCAGCGCCTGAAACGTTCTCCCCTGGATGGGCATGAGGAACCCCGCCGCGACCATAATAAGGGATAAAGCGGGAGATAATGAATGAATGAATAATATAACAATATATTATACATAACGCAGGATTTTTGTACATCAAGTTGGTGAAGGTACGGTTTCTGTGTGTAATCTATTTGGGTGAAGACAATGTAGAGTGAGATGATTATAGCGATCATAAGGTAAATTGTCGACCATTCCCTTTATAAGCCAGGCCTGGTCTGACTGACGGATTGCAATTTCTACTCGGACTCAATAATGTGGTCCATAAAGTTCTCTCTTTTACTTTGAATGGAAAACAGACAGTATAGTGTATATATAGTAGAGTATAGTATATAGTAGACTATGTATATGCATTATCTGTGCAAATGCAGTGATATTTAATAGCATTCAGGTTTATTCAGCATTCAGTGAAGTTGGACGTGTGCCTGTTTTGATTTATTTTTATTTTATTATTAAATTTTATTATTTATTTTATTTAGATTTTATTATATTATTTTTTATTGATATTTATTTTCTCCCACTGCCTAAAAACAATTCAAGGTGAATTGGCTGCTCTAAATGCGTGAGTGTGTGCTCACAGATGGATTTTGCACACTGTTCTGAATGTATCTGCCCAGCACATGAAATATTCTCCCCTAAATAGGAAGATAAGATAAGATGCACAGCATGCATGGCGGCACCTGCCCTAGACTGGAGCTCGGGGTGGCGGACGTGCTGGGATAAAACCCTATTTCCAATTTTAGTCCTGTCTCCTGGACCATGCACTGTTTTATATCAGCAATCCTAATTTGTTTATACCGCAAATCTCCTCCCCTTTATTGATCCTAATGGTGGAACATCAATTAAATTTCACTTCTACATGAGAACATAGAGGGGGTTTTGACTCAACAAGATTGTGTTGTGAAACTTCTGCTGACTTTCAGATTGACCAGACCTTAAGATGCAGCATTTTATCCATCTTTAATTAAAAAGCGATTGAAGTGCTGAGGTGAAAAATTAATAAGACATGTGAGCATGATTGTGAACATTACAGACTAATTAAAAGCGTGAGAGGTAATGTCCAACACCGCCTCTTTATTGGTCAATTTGCCAAATGGTCTCATTCAATATGCTCATGCTCTCACTCCCACTCTCTTTCAGTCCATCATCAGGTAATTAGTACCTTCATTAACTCCACTCACTGATGGCTCTGATCATTTCATTTTCTCTGTATGAGTGCACGGTAACGAGTGTTTTCCATAATTCATCAGAATTATTCTCACACGTTACCAAGAACAAAGGGATTTCAATTCGTCCCTCATTTATTCATTGTTCTGCATGAACAGGATTTCTTTTAATTACTGAAGTGGTTTAATGTAATTACTACAGATGAAGCTTTCATTATGTCTCATTGCTGTAAATGTTAAGATGATTTTTTTTTAATTAAATTTGAATTTGCTACAATAATTAAGTACATTCAATCTACAGGGGGGCAGTAGTTAGCACATCTGTCTCTCAGTATTGGCGATTCAGGTTGAAATCCCAATCTGGGTTGAGTTTCAAAGTTTTACCAATGCTATTGTGGGTTTTCTCCAGTTTGTTCCCACAGTAAAAAAAAACAAGAAGGCAAGGCACAAAAAGCTTATTTAAAGAGTACCTATCAGCAGAACCAATTTAAAGTAAGAATCATAGTAAGAACCAAAGAAAAGAAAATTATAAATAAAATAAAAAGAATTAGTGCAATTAAAAGAAAAATACATTAAAAGGGTAAAATAAAAGATGAAAACTCCAAAAAGAATGTTTTTAATCTTAATTTAAAGTGGAATCCCCATCTGAGTGGGGTTTCCATGTTCTCCCTGTGTCTGCGTGGGTTTCCTCGGGGTTCTCCGGTTTCCTCCCACAGTCCAAAAACATGGATCAAGTCAATTGAGTTCTCCAAATTGCCCCATGTAGAGTGTGTATGCGTGCGTGTCTGTGTGAGTGAGTATGTGCCCAGCGATAGATTGGAGCCCTGTCCTGAGTGTATCTGCCCAGCGCCGGAAACGTTCTCCCCTGGATGGGCATGGGGAACCCCACCACAACCCTAATATAGGGTAAAGCGGAAGATAATGAATGAATGAATGAATGAATTCCTTATATTCCCCATGGTTCCCCATGCCTATCCAGGGGAGAATGTTTGGGCAGATGCACCCAGGTCAGGGTGTCAATCTATCGCTGGGCACACACTCACTCACACAGACACACTCTATATGGGGTAATTTGGAGAATTCAATTGACCTTGATCCATGTTTTTGGACTTTGGGAGGAAACCGGAGAACACGGAGGAAACCCATGCGGACACAGGGAGAACATGGAAACTCCACCCAGATTTGGATTCGAACCGGGAATCCCTAGTGCTGAAAGGCGAACGTGCTAATCACTAAGCCACCGTGCCAGCCCTGGTTTAAACATAAAAATGTAATTTCTTTTACTTTGAACACTGTGTTGTTGTTGTTGTTGTTGTTGAAGTTATACTTCAGTATCTCAAAAACTGATTATCTACTGGGCTTTACATATAACCATCACGAGGGTTTAGAGAATGATCTGAAAAAGAAAACATGAAGTGAAGTTTTTTGAGTGTAAATTCACTGTTGATGTCAGAGGTCAGAGTACAAAAGTTAGAATGATTCAGGCTACCATCCCAAGCATACATCAGAGGTATGCAGAAAATCATTTCTGAATGCACAATTGCATGTAAAATCATGGGTGTGGTAGCTCAGTGGTTATGGTATTGGGCTAGAAATCAGAAGATTGGGGGTTCAAATACCAAGCCCACTGAAATTATCAGTTTGGGACCTTTAGCACAGCCCTTACATTGCTCCGGGGGGGCTGTACCATGTCTGACCCTCTGCTTTGACCACAAACATCTAGTTGTGATAGTTGTAAATCATTTTGAATTAAAGTGTCTGCTAAATGATCTCAATTGATGTCATGTCATGTTAAACCATAAAGCATTGGGTTCTAAGAGTTGCGTCTTATCATTCCTTGGCCAAAATACAAAATAAAATATCTGACTGACATACAAATAAATTCAATAAAATATACCGTGGGCGGCACGGTGTCTTAGTGGTTAGCACGTTCGCCTCTCAGCACTAGGGATTCCCGGTTCGAATCCCCATCTGGGTGGAGTTTCCATGTTCTCCCCGTGTCTGCGTGGGTTTCCTCCGGGTTCTCCGGTTTCCTCCCACAGTCCAAAAACATGGATCAAGTCAATTGAATTCTCAAAATTGCCCTATATAGAGTGTGTCTGTGTGTGTGTGAGTGTGTGCCCAGCGATGGATTGGCGCCCTGTCCTGGGTCTATCTGCCCAGCACCTGAGATGTTCTTCCCTGGATGGGCATGGGGACCCCTACTGCGACCTTAATAGAGGATAAAGCGGGAGATAATGAATGAATAAATATACCTATAGTTCAATTTAGTTCAAATTTGTGGCTCAAGTTCGAATCCCCATCTGGGTGGAGTTTCCATGTTCTCCCCGTGTCCGCGTGGGTTCCTCTGGGTTCTCCGGTTTCCTCCCACTGTCCAAAAACATGGATCAAGTCAATTGAGTTCTCCAAATTGCCCCATATAGAGTATGTTTGTGTGAGTGAGTGTGTGCCCAGCGATAGGTTGGCGCCCTGTCCTGGGTGTGTCTGCCCGGCGCCCGAGATGTTCTCCCCTGGATGGGCATGGGGAACCCCACCGCGACCCTAATAGAGGATAAGGTGGAAGATAATGAATGAATGAATGCTTTCTGCCTAACAACCATGAAAGCGACCATGATAACCTGTTCCAACCTGGATCTTCTCAGCGCTGGGGATCCAGGTTCAAATCCCAATCTGGATGGAGTTTTCATGTTCTTCCCATGTCTGTGTGGGTTTTCGCCAGTTTCCTCCCATAGTCTAAAAACATGGATTCAAAGTGAAATAAAATATCAACATAACATTGTGTTATTTCTTGCCACTGTCACTTTAGCTTGCTCTTTGGAGGTTTAAAGGCTTACAACACTGTAATCTAAATTTTCCCTTTATTGTGTGTAAATTAGTAGCACAGTATCTTAGAGAGCAAACATATATATGCAATATCTTTAATATTTTACACATTCCCTCATATTATTTATTTATTTTTTATCCACTGTGCATATCCACTGAGATGTATTTATATTTGCTCATTTATTGGACGCTTTTATCCAAAGCGACTTACAAGCTGAGCACAGGGTTAATCTCAACATCCCTGGAGCAATGAGGGTTAAGGGTCTTGCTCAAGGACCCACATTGGTAACTTCAGCAGACCTGGGATTTGAACCCCCAACCTTCAGATTGATGGCCCAACACCCTAACCACTGAGCTACTACGCCATCTGGGAAGATAAAGAAAAGCCCCTGGATGAGCTTCTAGTCGCCACAATTATCAAGTGGTACTTATCTAATGACGGAAATGGAAAAAGCATGAAACAACAGATTTTTTCAGAAAAAGGCCAGTTATTCTGTCTTTAAACTCTAGCTCTGGACAGCTGTGAGATTTAAAATTGGAGGCAGGACTGACACAAGACAAACACATTCACACCTAAGGGTGATTAAGTATCTCCAATTCACAATATGAAAGAACCATATTTGCCACATCTGGGAATTGAATCCAGGACCTTCCAGCTGTAAGATGAAGACACTAACCAAAGAAAAAATATAAAAGAATCAAAAGGCTCATATTGTTTATCTCATATCATTATCTTCTGCTTAATAAAAGTGATAAATTGATAAAGGGGTCTATTTAGCCGACTAATTTATCCGTCATGTTTAATCTATCTGTGCAGTGAACCACACACATATACATACACTTGCCAGAACAGTGGGCACTGTTTAGCCATAGTACTTGATGGAACTTAACCACAAGCCTACAACTACCCGTTTATTATAATCCTTTACTATGTTGGGGGGGGGGGGGATACACCAAGGACAGAGCACCAACTA